>NW_019059962.1:785532-806799 GCF_000696155.1 Zootermopsis nevadensis | reverse complement strand
ACCGGGTACTGGTTGGGAAACCTGAAGGGAAGAGACCGCTGGTGAGACCTAGACGTAGATGGGAGGATAATCTCAGGCGGGATCTATGGGAGATAGGAGTTGAAGGAAACTGGATTTTGTTGGCCCAGGACAGGGTCCGGTGGAGGGCTTTGGTTAATTCGGTGATAAACCTTCGGGTTCGGTAAACCATCTAGTTAGTTAGTTATTTCATGTCCACCCATATTTCCCCCTAACACACTGCTGTTAGTTTTCAACTTCCTAATTGAGATACAGCATTCTGTTCTGGAAAACGAACATTTTAGCGTCACTTAATGCAAGGCCCTGATACAACAGATCTATTATGTGGCACCTGACCATCGAAAAGTAAGCAACTTTTATTTTGGTATTTTTCGTAACAAGTAAGACAGGCTACTTCCCGATGTCTCATGTTTTTCATCCAAAGACTAAGCTGGTGCCTGTTATGTTTCGCTTCTTCTAGTGTTTATTTAAGTTCAAGATATGAGGCTTATCCTTTAAAATTCAGACTTTATCAGTGATCTTAACTTTAAACACCTTGTTTATTAAAGAGTAGAGAAGAAAGACCAACATTAAGGTTTAAAACATGTGTTAAAGATTTCAGCGACAGATATAGTAATAGTGAAAACTAAATGAATATGTATGAATTGAGGTTTTCACAGCGGTGAGTATCAAGATTTCTGTCTTCTGGGTTGTTGCGCCGTGTAGTATGATAGATGTTTACCAACGTTTCGGAGTTCATACTGCCTCCGAAACGTTGGTAAACATCTACCATACTACACGGCGCAACAACCCGGACGACAGAAATCTAAATAAATATGGATTCCACCTTTCCAATCCTGTTACGTTTGAAGTCCTGAAGGCATTCTATATAAACGACTTAAGGTATGTTGGCGACGAAAGTCCTTCTCAGGGTTCTCGTTTATAAAAGTAAATTTCCTGTTGTTATTACATATCAGAACGGACAAAGTCTGTTTAACTTTGCGCTAGAATACGCCATCAGGAAGGTCCAAGGTAGGCAGGAGGGTTTGCAATTGAACGGGACACATCAGCTATTTGCATATGCTGATGATGTTAATTTATTGGGGGACGATATAAATACAATAAAGAGGAACGCAGAAGTTTTACTAGAGGCTGGGAGACCAGTGGGGCTGGAAGTAAATTCAGAAAAAACTAAGTACATGTTAGTATCTCGTCATCAGAAGACAGGCGGGCAAAAATATCTTAGGGTAGCTAATAAATCCTTTGAAAGGGTTACAAAGTTCAAATATTTGGGAACAGCAATAACAAATCAAAATGATACTTGTGAGGAAGTTAGGAGGAGACTAAATTCCGGAAATGCTTGCTACTTCTCAGTCCAAAATATTTTGTCTTCCCGTCTGATTTCTAAGAACCTGAAAATTAAAGTATACAAAACAATAATTTTGCCTGTTGTTTTGTATGGGTGCGAAACATGGTCTCTCCCTCAGAGGGAGGAACACAGATTGCAGGTGTTTGAGAATCGGGTGTTGAGGAGGATATTTGGGCCTAAGAGGGAAGACGATGGGGCGTGGAGAAAACTGCACAATGACGGGCTTAAAAATCTGTACTGCTCCCCCAGTCTTGTGAGGGTGATTAAGTCGAGAAGAGTGAGATGGTCTGGGCATGTAGCGCGCATGGATGGGACAAGAGGTGTGCACTGGGTACTGGTTGGGAAACCTGAAGGGAAGAGACCGCTGGTGAGACCTAGACGTAGATGGGAGGATAATCTCAGGCGGGATCTATGGGAGATAGGAGTTGAAGGAAACTGGATTTTGTTGGCCCAGGACAGGGTCCGGTGGAGGGCTTTGGTTAATTCGGTGATAAACCTTCGGGTTCGGTAAACCATCTAGTTAGTTAGTTATTTCATGTCCACCCATATTTCCCCCTAACACACTGCTGTTAGTTTTCAACTTCCTAATTGAGATACAGCATTCTGTTCTGGAAAACGAACATTTTAGCGTCACTTAATGCAAGGCCCTGATACAACAGATCTATTATGTGGCACCTGACCATCGAAAAGTAAGCAACTTTTATTTTGGTATTTTTCGTAACAAGTAAGACAGGCTACTTCCCGATGTCTCATGTTTTTCATCCAAAGACTAAGCTGGTGCCTGTTATGTTTCGCTTCTTCTAGTGTTTATTTAAGTTCAAGATATGAGGCTTATCCTTTAAAATTCAGACTTTATCAGTGATCTTAACTTTAAACACCTTGTTTATTAAAGAGTAGAGAAGAAAGACCAACATTAAGGTTTAAAACATGTGTTAAAGATTTCAGCGACAGATATAGTAATAGTGAAAACTAAATGAATATGTATGAATTGAGGTTTTCACAGCGGTGAGTATCAAGATTTCTGTCTTCTGGGTTGTTGCGCCGTGTAGTATGATAGATGTTTACCAACGTTTCGGAGTTCATACTGCCTCCGAAACGTTGGTAAACATCTACCATACTACACGGCGCAACAACCCGGACGACAGAAATCTAAATAAATATGGATTCCACCTTTCCAATCCTGTTACGTTTGAAGTCCTGAAGGCATTCTATATAAACGACTTAAGGTATGTTGGCGACGAAAGTCCTTCTCAGGGTTCTCGTTTATAAAAGTAAATTTCCTGTTGTTATTACATATCAGAACGGACAAAGTCTGATGCACGCGTCTCTTGATACGCCGAGTAGCCTAAGAGAGCTTTGGAAGAGTAAATAAACCTAGTCATTCCATAATTCCCTGTCTTCCACAGCCCTCCTATTTCCTTTCCGCTCGCCTGCAGTACACTCATATTTTCCATGCACTTCATTATTTTTCCTTTCCATTTCCTGTTTCTCATACATCATAACAAGGCTCCCTGATTGTAGACAGTGTGCATGACAACTTCTGGATACGTATAAGCCTGCAAAATCTTCCACGGTAGGTTCTACACCAGACGTTCTCAACTTTTACTAGACGTATCTTTCAGACTCGTAGGCAGCAACATTATAAATTCGGATGTTTATTCACACCCCATTGTAATTTATCAACAACAACAAATGCTAGCCTACAAATTACGTTTTATACTACAAATAGGTTCACATAGACGTATTACTATATCATTATTTTTAACAAAAATCAGCTATCAGCGAGATATTTAACACTGATCTTGCTTGAATAATCTTTCAACGAATTGATGCAATTACCATGCATACACTCGTAGGTAGTGCCAAATGCCGACTACATTAACAAAACAAAGAGTTTTCTCTGATATCAGATAATTAATTGTTGTCAAATAGTGTAACACAGTATTACGATAAATGTAAGCGGGCCGCGCGAAATAAATTCTGTTTGACATGCCGTAGTCTACACGTAGTGTAGCTAGACAGTTCCGGCCTAAGACATGCTTTGTCCTGGTGGTTACTTGAAGTTTGCATCTGTACGATTACTTACAACCGCAGCAATGCATCATCACGTAAAGGATGCACATTTGTGAGATTTCAGGTTCTCGCAGCGACGAGTGTGAAGACGGCTGTCTTCTGGAATGTAGCGCCGTGTAGTCAGCAGACACTGAGAGACGCACCTCTGAAACGTCGATTAATTTATACAAGACTAGACGGCGCAACATCCCATCCATCTGCTACACGTTTCGACCTAACCAAATCATCTTCAGGCGTGAAGACTCAAATTTCAATGTCGTATTGTGCATAGATAAGCATATCTTTACGTACCACGCGTAGGTCCAAACCCTGGACTGGCGCTAGCTCAACTGTGGGCCCAACAGATGGGTTTTCTGTCTTCTCCTCCCCTTTTTATCTGATAACGAAAGCATAATCCATCTTCCGAAATGTCAAAATATTATGATCTTCTAATTTGATGATGGACAAAGCCCAATAGAACAATTTTACACAGAGTTGTATTGCATTGCAGTTAGACTGTTGTACTGTTTGTCTACTTTGAAATCAATCGAGTTTAACAAAGATTCTACGGCCTGTTAAACTACTTCCGGCACGCGAACACCGGCTCTGCTTACACATTTTATCCAGATCTGACATGCGTCTCCACCCTCCTCCTTGCTCTTGAATCCAATCTTCTCGACTCTTCATAGTCTATAGCCTAAGTTACGTGTGAAATAATCTTTGTCCCGGCTGTACTCCGAAGTTCTTACAGAAGTTTCCTTTCATGTGAGGGGAAAGGGGCTACCAGGTGGCTCCCTTCATCAACAGTTATCAGTCAGGATACCTGCTGGAGGGTCGACATGTGCCACTGCTGCTACAGGAAGACCATCTCGAACTTCCACATTTCGCTGCCTTTGGGACAAACAACGGCGTTTAAAATCCAGGCAGCGACTTCTCTCGTCAACATCACATTCAGCAGAACAACAGTAAAGACGACCACATCATAAAGGTGACGACTCACTTGCAATGAGCATGTGGAGCTTATCTCACTCTCCCTTCGTAATGCAATGACGTCTCGCTGCAGGAGCACCCCGTTTCCCTCGAGAGGTCACGATCCAAACAACCGTCCAGTCATCACCCACCGACATTAAATGATGGCTCATTACAAACAATTCAAAATTCTGCTTTTGTATGAAACAGTGCGTCCATTGTCTTTCTGAAAATATTTAAAGCTCAATAACTGGTCAGAAGCCCACTTGTTTTCCTGTCTCGTTCTTCTGTTTGTAGTTCAGCGAGCGTCCGCTGAGAATGTCTAATCAAGACTTCTCTATGTTCGATACTTCGGACTCGGACATACGTTCGTTACCTTGCAGCCCAAGATTATCCCTAATCCGATAACTTCCAAACTTTTGTGTATTTCTTTGCCAGTTTATCGTATTACACAAGAAAGGATAAACTTGTGGTATGAGTGATAATTTTAGCTTGTGTCCGGCAACACTGAAGTTCTTTTAAATCTGTTATCAGCATCAGTTATGCAGAATCAACATGCCGGTTATTTTCTCAAGAGTCTCTGCATTCACTAAAGTATCTGAAGGAAAGAAAGCTCTACTTCAGGAACTTACTACAATTTATGCCAACTCATGGTCTGCGGAGTTGTGTACAACAATAAGCAGCAAAGCGTCTCTCTTACCTACGTCCACCAATAATTTCATGAAGATGGCTGTCTTCTGCGATATTACCCCGTGTAGTTTTAAACAGGTTTACCGACGTTTCAAAGATACGATCATGTACTTCTAAATCCCACACTCCCAACTACAAATATCTCAGAGATCATCCAAATACAGATCTAACGCAAATGACACGTAACTTACGTTTTAAAATTGACCATACTAGGATGTTGCATATATGTTAAGGTGTTTTGTAACAAAAACATTCAGCACCCTATTTTGCTCCCACCTTACATGAAGTTCTCACGGTCGCTGTGTTGGTAATACTGGTGGTTGGGAATCAGTAAGTATGAAGGTGGATAACCTCTAATGGTAACATTAATTTTAAATAAAATCGTCAACTACTTCAGAAGTTATTTGACAAACGAGCGAGAGTACCAATGTGTACAATACAGTCCGTGCGCATTGGAACAGCTTGTCTGCGAGCGTACTTTGTTGTTCAGAGCTGTACTGGGGCAGGTGCTGGGTATAAACAACAAGGAATGTCGCCCTCCAACCCAACTAGCTGACCGACGCGAAATTTCATCCGTTCGTCTTCGTACGATTATTACACGTTCCTCGATTCAGCTGCGACGCTTATTTTTTATGGAATCGAAAGTTCACCGCCGCCATCAAAAAACGTCCGCATGCAGAACCAATTCAGATTATAACTACTATACCTCCAGAACGTGAGTCCACTTCGAAATCTGAAAGTCGCTCAGCTGGTCAGAATATTTACCCACTTTTACGAGAAAAGAAAAGAAAAGAAAAGGAGGTTCATTGCCGCTCGCCACTTGATCCATGCTAAATTAGCTAAATGTAAACCTGTTCCATTAACCAACTCTCTTGTTGTTGAACCGGAAAGATCAACAACACCGCTAATACGACAGCCCGCCATTGGACACTTCGGTGTGGAAACGAAGCAGCTATGCAGCGTCCGTGCCCACAGGTAATGGCTTTCACAGGGCACAGCGTTCATTAAAAGCACGAAACACGTCCACAGCTCAACTGTTCCACTTAATTCCTTCGGTCGAACAATTTACAGATTTCTGTGAAGTGAAGCCAATCCTCTCCCTCTGACCCTAGTTTACGTCCTACCTACTGACTGAAAATCTGCACAGAGGTTGAACTACAAGCGAAAATTCATCTGAATGAAACACGACAAATTTCGACGTCCCGCGCATTACGAGTTTCTTCACTGACAGAATTAGGTGCAAAATGCCGGAAACGGTATTTACCGTACAGCAGTTTCAAATTCTACTAATACGTAAAGTAGTTTCTGATTCTATGGAATGTTGTGATCAGCCTCAAACGTCGGAAATGTTGCAATAAAAAAAGATAAGAAGATTTCTGTCTTCTGGGTTGTTGCGATGAATCGCCCTGATGACGGAGGCAGTATGACCTCTGAAACGTTGGTTAACATCGACCAGACTACACAACGCAACAACCCAGAAGACAGAAATCTTCATACTCATCGCCCTGATGACGGAGGCAGTATGACCTCTGAAACGTTGGTTAACATCGACCAGACTACACAACGCAACAACCCAGAAGACAGAAATCTTCATACTCATCGCCCTGATGACGGAGGCAGTATGACCTCTGAAACGTTGGTTAACATCGACCAGACTACACAACGCAACAACCCAGAAGACAGAAATCTTCATACTCATCGCCCTGATGACGGAGGCAGTATGACCTCTGAAACGTTGGTTAACATCGACCAGACTACACAACGCAACAACCCAGAAGACAGAAATCTTCATACTCATCGCCCTGATGACGGAGGCAGTATGACCTCTGAAACGTTGGTTAACATCGACCAGACTACACAACGCAACAACCCAGAAGACAGAAATCTTCATACTCATCGCCCTGATGACGGAGGCAGTATGACCTCTGAAACGTTGGTTAACATCGACCAGACTACACAACGCAACAACCCAGAAGACAGAAATCTTCATACTCATCGCCCTGATGACGGAGGCAGTATGACCTCTGAAACGTTGGTTAACATCGACCAGACTACACAACGCAACAACCCAGAAGACAGAAATCTTCATACTCACCGCTGTGAAAACCCCAAATCATACAAATAAAGATAAGTCCACCGAGATATGCAGGATACCGAATAACATACTTCAAAAAAAGTGTAGCCATTTAGTTTGAATACCCAGTCTTTCCATTCTTGTTTACTGATAACCATGTCAACAACAATTAGCACCACATAATTTTTGTTTTCAATCACGATTCACTATGGCTTCTGAATGCTGTTAAAATAACAGTTGTAATTATTAATTCAGTAATTAATGCACGCGAATCAGAGAGTGAGAGTTGCTATAAACTTCATTACAACGTGCCGGAGTGCAGCGAAATTACTGATCATGAGCACACGCAAAAAAAAAAAACTGTAAACAGAAAAACAGAAGAAAATATCAAGACACTCTTCCTTTCTTTAAAAAGAGAGTTGACTACAAAAAGCAGGCATCCAGAAGTGAAATAAAGGCAAAAACAGACACAATTCTCACCACTTTCTAGAGACTGCTGCATCTGCTCTGCGCCCTCTCGTTTACCAGCTACACGCACAAATGTACACAGGCCACCACACGTAACAGATGTCTTCGTCCGAAAACATCGTCTTTAAGCATGTAACGCATATACAGTTTAAAAAGACATTCTAGAAATACGTTGCGGCACGAAATTCCCTTCAGATGCGGCAAAATCCATTTTCTTTACAAATGCAAAGGCTTTCAGAAAGCTTGACAAAAATAAAAATTATAAAAATATAATCTTGCCGACCGCAACAGACACAGTTATCTTACGCGATCTGTGATCGCTCGAACATTGGGATCGTGCCTTCGATCCGCAGTCGAGGTATGGGTGTCCTGTCCTGTGCTGGTAGAGGCCTTGCGACAGGTGGAAAGCCTGTCTAAGGTGTCCTAACAAATGTCAGAAATATTCAGGAGTTCAGAGGTTGAATTTAAACCGACCAGAAAACCAAAACCGTAAACGCTGAAGACAAGCGCATCACTCCCATTACTACAGATTCCTCTTACATTAGAAGTCGTCACACGTAACCTAGAAAGCTCACTTAGTCACCTTGTACCCATCCTGACACCGAAACACTCCCTCGGAAGGGTTTGACGGAAAAACAGCTGAAATCACAATGCTAAGTGATTCCAAAACATCGCAAACATTTAAATATTCATAATTTTTTAACGAAACGACGTTTCGAATCTTCTTTCAAAGCTTATCAATGCTTAACTTGGCTTAAATGTTCCAATAACAACTGCAGCCACTTTATCTAGTGTCGGAGCAAGCAAAAGAGACTATGTCCACGAGTGTGCGTGCCTTAGCAAAGTGGAATTTAAATACACATCTGCGTGATGACGAAAGCCAAAGATAACTAATTACATCTGAGCCTACATATCAGCTGCTCCACTCGAAGTTAATACCGGACTCCACCTATTCACACAGCGATAATTTATGGTGACACAACGATGAAGCCTATTTTAAAGCGAAACGAACAAATCAGGCAAAAATTCGCAATGGAAAAGGCCTACTCGTACAATGTAAGTTTGCCTTTTTAAGATTCATTCCGAAAGTATCACAAACGTTAATGAAACCTGATGACGGAGGCAGCATGACCTCTGAAACGTTGGTGGACATCTACGAGACTAAACAGCGCAACAACCCAGAAGAAAGCAATCTTCAAAAACAAACTGATTTCACCAGAATTCGATTCCATGACCCCAGGCGCACAAACCCAGTATTTTACCACGGAGATGGAGCGCATTATGTCATAATGTTATAGACTTGCATTACTTCAAGACTTTAAGGAATACAACATGATACGTTTAGCTTTAAACTAAGGTTATCTAAACAAGATAATGGCCGTTATCTTCTAAAAACAAATGCTCATTCAAAAACCAACAGGTTAAGAGACATTTCATTCTATGTCGTTGGCTAAGCACCGCAATCATCACTCTAAAATTCAAAATCAAGGCCCTCTGAATCTATGCTGTTCCGCCAAAAAACAACTTCGGATCAACAGCAGAATTAGTAGAGAAAAAAGAAAACTATTTAAAACGTATGTTAAAGCAATGCAGTGAAAACTGTGAGAAGTACATATATTAGATTTCAATTAGCTCGTTTTGTTAACAAGACGGATTAAAAAGAAGATAAGTACGTAAAAGTCAGCTAATCTTACGTTGAAGAGATAAGCCACGCTTATATGCACGACACTGGTGGTAAAGCTTCGTATTTCTTACTTTAGACATGAGCAATCAGTAATCAGAACTTGCAATGAGCGCATGCGTGTTCCTGTAAGGCTTACGTTACGTATACCAAACACGTTCAAAACAATTTGTCGTTAATTCCTTCCAAGCACTAGCATCCTTGTTTGCTTATAAAACCAGCAAGACACAATTCACGTTATCACCACGGCGACAGAGCAGATAACTTCACTCAGCAGTCATTCTGAAAGCCAAGTCTCTCGGCAACTCACGAAATTACCAACCATTTATGGAACCTAAATGTTCATTACAGCGCTTACAACAGCCAGACACTGGTCCATGCCCCGTGAGAAATGAATCCAGTCCACACCTTCCCACCTTATTTCTTTAAGACTCATTTTATTAATTTCCATCTACACCTAGGACTTTTATTTGGTCTATTTCCTTCAAGTTTTCCGACCAAAATTTTGTACTCGTTTCTCGTTTTTCCTATGCATGCCACATTCCCTATCATCTCATCCTCATTGAATCGGTCATCTCAATAATACTTGGTGAAGCGTACAAATTATACAGCCCTCTAGAATCTATAACATACTAGACGGGACACGTGAGACAAGGCATCAAAGAACGTTTGTTACGACCGACGAGATCTAAAACCAGAAATAATAATATTATTGAATAAAATATTAGTACATACGTCCAAAAGATTAAAATAGGAATTGCCTTTATTGGCATCTCACAGGAGAAGAAATTTAACTACATTACAGGTCCATGCCAGAAAAAGGGGGGGAAAGAGGGACATAATTTGTCGCGGTGGTGCCGTTACAAGTAAAAGAAAACAAACTTTCGATTAGCTGCCGTACTCTAAGATGTGTATGAGGGTTTGTACCTTGCGTGAAGTAAACAGGACACTGTCCATTTCAAGCTTTGTGACTGCAGTGACTGGCTCACATTTTTCTGAATGTGATGCAACGGTTCAACCATAAAACGGAACGAAAACTTCTGTACTTTTCGTTCTACGTCAATGACCGAGTTCTTACGTCACCAGTGGATGGGGATCCATGTAACAAGCGTAGAAATCCGTGTAATTTCAAGATGCGTGCTGTACCGTAACATCGCATTCGGGCACTCCAATTATTTAAACTGTAGTGAATCCGAGTGAAAACTCAAACTAATGCCTCAAAACTAACTCATGTGTAAATTACGGTTATCAATCGAATAATGTTCTAAATCTATTAACTATTTAATTATCTGGTACCAGAACACCAAGGTTCCACTTCGCCAGTGCTGGGATGATGGGAAGGCAAACATGACAGCTGCCTACGGCGCAGCGACTAATAACACTGTCTTTAATACCAGTAAACTCCTCCTTATGGAATAGACTTTAGTGATACATCAAGTCACAGGTGTAAAACTGATGGTCATGTCCTTTCCCTGGACATATGTCCTTCTAGCAGTGAGTACGATATTACCAAAACCATTTATTTAGATGATGTAATTGATGAATTTGCATGTTAAAAGCAAGAAAGTTACACTGTAAAATTTAAATTGTACATTAAAAACATTAATCTCCAATAAATAGCTCTAATGAGAAAGAGAAGGCCTTCTAAATCTCCTACTTATTTCTTTATAACTCAAGCAGTCCTACCTATCTAATGAACGCGTTTCTCTGCTACGAAGCTGCAAACTACACGCATTCTTACCAGATTGACCTACAAGCAGGCCTACATAAATTAAAAGTATCAGAATCACACAGGATATCCTGAATTGTTGATAAATTATGCACGCAAAGGAAGCGACAAGAAACTGGCGAAACCGGGAAATTCACGAACATGTGGCGTTGTGTATCGACCACTGCTACGTTATCGATACAAAAAACAATTTATTTACGCGAGTTTTTCATTCAAAAACTTTATAACCGTATTATTTGTGTCACAGAGGGCATTCATTTCCTTTCCCTGTGGACCTATAGTTCTCGATGAACCCTCACCGCCACATTACGTGAGGTTTCGGAACAGTTTTTGGACAGCAGATTAGACTACTTGGACGCGGGGTCTGCCCGTCGCAAGGGGTCCACACCTTCCCACCTTATTTCTTTAAGACTCATTTTATTAATTTCCATCTACACCTAGGACTTTTATTTGGTCTATTTCCTTCAAGTTTTCCGACCAAAATTTTGTACTCGTTTCTCGTTTTTCCTATGCATGCCACATTCCCTATCATCTCATCCTCATTGAATCGGTCATCTCAATAATACTTGGTGAAGCGTACAAATTATACAGCCCTCTAGAATCTATAACATACTAGACGGGACACGTGAGACAAGGCATCAAAGAACGTTTGTTACGACCGACGAGATCTAAAACCAGAAATAATAATATTATTGAATAAAATATTAGTACATACGTCCAAAAGATTAAAATAGGAATTGCCTTTATTGGCATCTCACAGGAGAAGAAATTTAACTACATTACAGGTCCATGCCAGAAAAAGGGGGGGAAAGAGGGACATAATTTGTCGCGGTGGTGCCGTTACAAGTAAAAGAAAACAAACTTTCGATTAGCTGCCGTACTCTAAGATGTGTATGAGGGTTTGTACCTTGCGTGAAGTAAACAGGACACTGTCCATTTCAAGCTTTGTGACTGCAGTGACTGGCTCACATTTTTCTGAATGTGATGCAACGGTTCAACCATAAAACGGAACGAAAACTTCTGTACTTTTCGTTCTACGTCAATGACCGAGTTCTTACGTCACCAGTGGATGGGGATCCATGTAACAAGCGTAGAAATCCGTGTAATTTCAAGATGCGTGCTGTACCGTAACATCGCATTCGGGCACTCCAATTATTTAAACTGTAGTGAATCCGAGTGAAAACTCAAACTAATGCCTCAAAACTAACTCATGTGTAAATTACGGTTATCAATCGAATAATGTTCTAAATCTATTAACTATTTAATTATCTGGTACCAGAACACCAAGGTTCCACTTCGCCAGTGCTGGGATGATGGGAAGGCAAACATGACAGCTGCCTACGGCGCAGCGACTAATAACACTGTCTTTAATACCAGTAAACTCCTCCTTATGGAATAGACTTTAGTGATACATCAAGTCACAGGTGTAAAACTGATGGTCATGTCCTTTCCCTGGACATATGTCCTTCTAGCAGTGAGTACGATATTACCAAAACCATTTATTTAGATGATGTAATTGATGAATTTGCATGTTAAAAGCAAGAAAGTTACACTGTAAAATTTAAATTGTACATTAAAAACATTAATCTCCAATAAATAGCTCTAATGAGAAAGAGAAGGCCTTCTAAATCTCCTACTTATTTCTTTATAACTCAAGCAGTCCTACCTATCTAATGAACGCGTTTCTCTGCTACGAAGCTGCAAACTACACGCATTCTTACCAGATTGACCTACAAGCAGGCCTACATAAATTAAAAGTATCAGAATCACACAGGATATCCTGAATTGTTGATAAATTATGCACGCAAAGGAAGCGACAAGAAACTGGCGAAACCGGGAAATTCACGAACATGTGGCGTTGTGTATCGACCACTGCTACGTTATCGATACAAAAAACAATTTATTTACGCGAGTTTTTCATTCAAAAACTTTATAACCGTATTATTTGTGTCACAGAGGGCATTCATTTCCTTTCCCTGTGGACCTATAGTTCTCGATGAACCCTCACCGCCACATTACGTGAGGTTTCGGAACAGTTTTTGGACAGCAGATTAGACTACTTGGACGCGGGGTCTGCCCGTCGCAAGGGCAAACATCCATGCTTATAGCGGGATTCGAACCCACGATCCCAGAGCGCAAGCGATCAAGACTCACGCCTTAGACAGCGCGGCAACTGAATTCGGCAAAGTCACCTCAACGCCCCCTCAAATAAATCAAATGTCTTACACGCAATTAAACCACAGACCCAGTCGGAACAGTCGTTACAATCCTAACCAGGAACATTGTCTCCCTGAAGCAGCAACCAGCGCTTTCACTCACTCGACCAGCTGACCTTGTTTCTTTGTGGCGTGGTCTCTGAAAGCTCTTCACAATTTACTTTTTAGGAGACTCTATTATTATTGCATTTTGTTATAATCACGAGAATTCCTTGTGATTAATGAATGACACACGGTTTATCTCCCAGAATAATTGGCCTTCGCACGGCATTTAAACAAAGGACAATACATCACCCACTCAATTCAAAGCATTTAAGATAAACACGGCACGCTTGTGGTTCAGGCATATCCACTCTGCCAAACTGCGAAATTTAATAAAGAAGAATAAGTTAAGAGTTTGCTCCTATTTGCAGTTATGTTCTTTACAAATGACTTCAAGTTATCCGCAATTTGATGTATGTTTTAATACTCAGCAACATGTCGACCGCGCAAAGTTGTGACGTGCGAGCAACAACAGAGTCTCACAAATTCTACGTGGGAATTGAGCTTCGAAAAATGTGCAAATTTGTTACAAAAACATCTTTTACACGAGCGTAGAATACAAAAATAAATGTCAGGCAGCGGAAAAATCTGACAGTGACAACAAATGAACCATTGGGTTTAACACATTACGCTGTAGCGGCACAGGGCATAAATATGAATTGGGAGCATTTTTATAGGTCTATGTTAAGACAAACATGGTTACTGAGCGAAACTTACAGATTAAATCTGACAATCTTTACATAATGGAAACTTGAAGCTTAAATTACAACCTTCGTAGGTTATAAATGGACCACTGATCGGAAAACGAAAATTCTTGGTGACCTCACGTAACAGATTAAGGATCTGAATGTGAGTAGGCATTTTGAAGTTCACTCTAAACTTCTTGTTTATATTTTACATGTAGTTTAGCGTGGCGGCAGGCGGAATCAAAGACAAGGCTCGTTCTGGGCTAATACTGGTCCACGCTGAGAAGACTATTAAAACAACACAGAAAAAGGAGCCAAATGCAAATTCAACAATGCAAATACGACACCAAAATCTGGTTCGGGCCCACATTCCAGTCCTTCTGCCTTCTACTGAATTCAACCAAAAGAATCTCAATAGTAGCGTCTAATGTCTGCATCATCATCCCGCTTCAAAGACCAGGGATGTCATACGCGTGCCCCACATCTCGGGCATTTTATAACGACAATATCACCACTACAATGGTGATACTTGTTTTACACAATAGCCTCACATTTCATCACCGAAAGTCTTAGCCAAGTAATCAATAAAATCTTCTCGGGCAATCAGCCGCGTTAGCTGGTTAGCACTCCTGTTTCCAAGCCCGTGAATCCTGGATTTAAATCTTGGCCCCAAAACCGGATATCCTAAGAGTTTTCATGGTCATACTCAGTCACTCTACGCTAGTGCCAAAATAGTCCTATCTTAAATAAGGCCAACACCGGAATTGCCTTTATTGGCATCTCACAGGAGAAGAAATTTAACTACATTACAGGTCCATGCCAGAAAAAGGGGGGGAAAGAGGGACATAATTTGTCGCGGTGGTGCCGTTACAAGTAAAAGAAAACAAACTTTCGATTAGCTGCCGTACTCTAAGATGTGTATGAGGGTTTGTACCTTGCGTGAAGTAAACAGGACACTGTCCATTTCAAGCTTTGTGACTGCAGTGACTGGCTCACATTTTTCTGAATGTGATGCAACGGTTCAACCATAAAACGGAACGAAAACTTCTGTACTTTTCGTTCTACGTCAATGACCGAGTTCTTACGTCACCAGTGGATGGGGATCCATGTAACAAGCGTAGAAATCCGTGTAATTTCAAGATGCGTGCTGTACCGTAACATCGCATTCGGGCACTCCAATTATTTAAACTGTAGTGAATCCGAGTGAAAACTCAAACTAATGCCTCAAAACTAACTCATGTGTAAATTACGGTTATCAATCGAATAATGTTCTAAATCTATTAACTATTTAATTATCTGGTACCAGAACACCAAGGTTCCACTTCGCCAGTGCTGGGATGATGGGAAGGCAAACATGACAGCTGCCTACGGCGCAGCGACTAATAACACTGTCTTTAATACCAGTAAACTCCTCCTTATGGAATAGACTTTAGTGATACATCAAGTCACAGGTGTAAAACTGATGGTCATGTCCTTTCCCTGGACATATGTCCTTCTAGCAGTGAGTACGATATTACCAAAACCATTTATTTAGATGATGTAATTGATGAATTTGCATGTTAAAAGCAAGAAAGTTACACTGTAAAATTTAAATTGTACATTAAAAACATTAATCTCCAATAAATAGCTCTAATGAGAAAGAGAAGGCCTTCTAAATCTCCTACTTATTTCTTTATAACTCAAGCAGTCCTACCTATCTAATGAACGCGTTTCTCTGCTACGAAGCTGCAAACTACACGCATTCTTACCAGATTGACCTACAAGCAGGCCTACATAAATTAAAAGTATCAGAATCACACAGGATATCCTGAATTGTTGATAAATTATGCACGCAAAGGAAGCGACAAGAAACTGGCGAAACCGGGAAATTCACGAACATGTGGCGTTGTGTATCGACCACTGCTACGTTATCGATACAAAAAACAATTTATTTACGCGAGTTTTTCATTCAAAAACTTTATAACCGTATTATTTGTGTCACAGAGGGCATTCATTTCCTTTCCCTGTGGACCTATAGTTCTCGATGAACCCTCACCGCCACATTACGTGAGGTTTCGGAACAGTTTTTGGACAGCAGATTAGACTACTTGGACGCGGGGTCTGCCCGTCGCAAGGGCAAACATCCATGCTTATAGCGGGATTCGAACCCACGATCCCAGAGCGCAAGCGATCAAGACTCACGCCTTAGACAGCGCGGCAACTGAATTCGGCAAAGTCACCTCAACGCCCCCTCAAATAAATCAAATGTCTTACACGCAATTAAACCACAGACCCAGTCGGAACAGTCGTTACAATCCTAACCAGGAACATTGTCTCCCTGAAGCAGCAACCAGCGCTTTCACTCACTCGACCAGCTGACCTTGTTTCTTTGTGGCGTGGTCTCTGAAAGCTCTTCACAATTTACTTTTTAGGAGACTCTATTATTATTGCATTTTGTTATAATCACGAGAATTCCTTGTGATTAATGAATGACACACGGTTTATCTCCCAGAATAATTGGCCTTCGCACGGCATTTAAACAAAGGACAATACATCACCCACTCAATTCAAAGCATTTAAGATAAACACGGCACGCTTGTGGTTCAGGCATATCCACTCTGCCAAACTGCGAAATTTAATAAAGAAGAATAAGTTAAGAGTTTGCTCCTATTTGCAGTTATGTTCTTTACAAATGACTTCAAGTTATCCGCAATTTGATGTATGTTTTAATACTCAGCAACATGTCGACCGCGCAAAGTTGTGACGTGCGAGCAACAACAGAGTCTCACAAATTCTACGTGGGAATTGAGCTTCGAAAAATGTGCAAATTTGTTACAAAAACATCTTTTACACGAGCGTAGAATACAAAAATAAATGTCAGGCAGCGGAAAAATCTGACAGTGACAACAAATGAACCATTGGGTTTAACACATTACGCTGTAGCGGCACAGGGCATAAATATGAATTGGGAGCATTTTTATAGGTCTATGTTAAGACAAACATGGTTACTGAGCGAAACTTACAGATTAAATCTGACAATCTTTACATAATGGAAACTTGAAGCTTAAATTACAACCTTCGTAGGTTATAAATGGACCACTGATCGGAAAACGAAAATTCTTGGTGACCTCACGTAACAGATTAAGGATCTGAATGTGAGTAGGCATTTTGAAGTTCACTCTAAACTTCTTGTTTATATTTTACATGTAGTTTAGCGTGGCGGCAGGCGGAATCAAAGACAAGGCTCGTTCTGGGCTAATACTGGTCCACGCTGAGAAGACTATTAAAACAACACAGAAAAAGGAGCCAAATGCAAATTCAACAATGCAAATACGACACCAAAATCTGGTTCGGGCCCACATTCCAGTCCTTCTGCCTTCTACTGAATTCAACCAAAAGAATCTCAATAGTAGCGTCTAATGTCTGCATCATCATCCCGCTTCAAAGACCAGGGATGTCATACGCGTGCCCCACATCTCGGGCATTTTATAACGACAATATCACCACTACAATGGTGATACTTGTTTTACACAATAGCCTCACATTTCATCACCGAAAGTCTTAGCCAAGTAATCAATAAAATCTTCTCGGGCAATCAGCCGCGTTAGCTGGTTAGCACTCCTGTTTCCAAGCCCGTGAATCCTGGATTTAAATCTTGGCCCCAAAACCGGATATCCTAAGAGTTTTCATGGTCATACTCAGTCACTCTACGCTAGTGCCAAAATAGTCCTATCTTAAATAAGGCCAACACCGCTTCCTTCCACATCCTTACCAGTTCATTAACAATCACATCATTCGACATTATATAGTCTGAGCTACAGACATCGTCGTTAAATGAACCACAAACAAACAACACATTCCAGTCAGTTACTGTATACATGAACATTTTTAAATATTTATAGTAAGGCACTTGGTACATCCCGTACCCATCAATCAACCCCATCTGCAATGGTTTGTCGCCCCATCTCATGTCTAAAAAGGTTATATTGTATGAAGCTCTCACCCTAAGGGAAAAGGGTGCAGAGGAAACTATTTCAACCTAAGACAGAGCAAGCGATAAGAAGCTGGGGGAAAAAACTGCATATGAGAAGCTCCATCATTTGTGCTCTTCAGCAAATAATATTAGGATCATCAAATCAAGGATGAAACTAGAGTATACAGCGGAAATGAGAAATGCGTTCAAGATTTTGGGACAAAAACCTGACTATTCTAAATATCTAGGTATAGAAGAGGATAATATTAAAAATGGGTCTTAGGAAAATAGGGTAGGAGGGTGTGGGTGAAACTGAATTGGTTCAGAACATGTTCGAAAGGCGGGATCTTGTGAACTTGATAACCAACCTTCGATTTCATGCAAGTAGGAAATTTTCTTGACTCTCTGAGCGACTATTAGCTTCTTAAGACCTCTGATCCATAAACAATACAAGCACGAATAAATGTGTCTTATGCGAACGATATAGAGCGTCTTTTAAAGTAATGTGACATTCCGTGCCTGACGTATGACCGCGACCACATTCCACTCTCTCCTTAGTCGTTACATCGTGCCGCCCAAAATGTGTGCGCGTGTAACCTGTCCAAATATTAATATAACAAATTAACATGCAAGTGATTCAACAGCGCCGCGGCACAATGGAAGTCTCATGTCACCACTTTCACAAGACGACCCTAACCTGACCTCGTCTTCAGCTAGAACTGATTCCAAACGGCGTTTCTCGTTAAGAACTTTCACTATTTCAGAAATGGCTTCCTTTTGTTCCCAAGCAATTTCAAGCAGGTGCACACACTTTAAAGAAAAGAAAAGTAAAGTAAAAGGAAGGTGTGACGACATTCAAGCACCCTCCATTGGAAAACGGGGTTGATAATTATTCAGCTGACTCTCAAGCACGAAGAATCGACAGACATCGATTTAGACAATAGTGACATTTGACAGACTTGCGGGGCATATAGAATTATCCTGATATTCGCCACAGACATTGAATAAGCATCAGGAGTATTGTTTTCTGGGTCTGGTTTTTAAAATACAGAGTAAGAAAAGTACGTCGCGAGGTTTTTCTGTAATAACTCGTTTGATAATGCACTTAACAGAAACACTTTAGAGCTCACTGTTAAACTTATGAAAATGTCTTTCTAACCGTGTATTTACACACCTAAATCATCTTAAACCTTCAGAGTTGCATGTGGTCACATTTTATGAAGTTGAGAAATTAATTGCAGAAAAATAGCTTGAGATTTGTTTAAACCTTGTCACAAATATAAAAAACAAACCCCTCACAAAATGTGCGAAAAAAAATAATTTTGGGACCACAAGAATTTTGCAAGCTGTGATAAATTTGTCAAATAAGTTGCACATTACTTCAGGTGTTCCATTACATAGTGCTGTACATAAACGTAACTGAGTAGTGGCCACTGTATACAGAAACCAATTTTGTATTAACTGAGGTTCAAAGTCGAGGACATTCATAACTTTCACGCATTCAAGTGTGTTCAATAAAATGAATTGTTTTTGAGTTCAATGTTGAATTTCATATTATTACAATTACAAAAACGGGACAAGAAACACATCAGTGTGTGTTTTACGGGATTTTTTCTTTTGTTGTTTACATTTCATAAACATTGTTTTCAAATCGCTTTAGCAGCTGCGATGCATGACTGCCTTCTGTTGAGTTCAATTTGTAAGTTCTTCCAGTCGAAGTGGTTCACTGGAGAGGTTAGCTCATCTAGTTAAACAGGGTATGTGAAAGCTGCTGTGAATCTATTTTTTTGGTTCAATGGCCATTTCTAACCTAAAAATACCCACTTTCGAATTTATATAATGCTAATGAACAGCAAATTTCATACGGAAATAAAACTCTGCGTTTCCTTGCACAGAACAAGTAGAAGGTGATCTGACAGCCGGGCCAACAGGATTTCTCAAAGTGACAAGGCTTAACACAAACAGTACTACAGTATTTACGAAAATTATCAAGATTTGACCCAAGATGTAATTCTGTTTATCTGAATAGAATTTTAGAAATCCTTTACAGTAAATGGGGCGTGGCTCGAATCGGGCTGCAGCGCTAACTAGAAGAAGGAAATTATGTGGCAATATTTTTGTCTAATTTGTCCATTTGCCAGTAGTATGTGTGTATGATGATTTTCCGTCACGTAGACTGGTCCTACAGCGCAACTAGTAAAGTAGCCAACTACAGAGAAAGAATAAATTAAAATGCAATCGTAACAGTGTCCAACAACTTTAAGGGTTAATATCGAAAAGAAAAATTTCTTGAATTAATTTGGATTTATTCTTTTTGCCATTAAACACAGAACGATGCCACAACCTGTTGTAACATTCTCTTTTTTAAGCACGAAGTCTTGACACCTTTCACTAACACTACGTCTCATCGTTAAAGAGGTTCATACACGATCAGCAAACACACCAAACTACAAAGCTTTTCTTTTGAGCGTGTGGTAAGGGATCTTAAATCGGGATCTCAAACTAATTTTGCTTCAGTGGTCATCTTCTTCAAGTCCTCTTCGTCTTCTTATTCTTCTTTTCCTTTTTCTTCTGCACTGATTAGTCCTAATCGAGCACTGACCACCCCTTGGATGGGGCATCAATCTGCAGCAAATCCTTTACACAGGCACAAACACGCTCATGGTCCGACTACATGCATCGGAGGGCAACGTTAACACAGATTTTACACAAAATTGGGTCCGAAGGTGTGGGCTAAATTCGTATCAAGTCAAATGCGGCTTTTATGTTAAAGGTGATGAACTCTAGGGTTTTACAAAGGAAGAGAACTTCATGACGGGTTGAGTTCAAACCCAAATGCTAAAAGACACGCTACACGCCGAGTACACAGCGAATGTCAACGGCTGAGGCTGGGACAGTGCCAAAATGCAAGCAGACGATAAAGCGCAATGCTGATAGTGTGCTGATAGCTTATATCAGTGTAGTGACTGATCATCTCGCAGTAAATTAACTCTCTGGCAGTCGAATCAGAAGGTTCAATAGCTCTAGAAACAAAGCTCACCATTAGCACAAAGCGGAGACAGTTCCACCCACCTCCCTTCCTCTAGATAAGACATTACTTGTTATCTTCCAACACCCTGTCGTCTTCCCTGTGGCCGCTTTCCAAAAGTTCCCCCACCACAAGTTCATACTGAATTAATTTCAAATACTGCAGTAGTCTGTCAAAACTAGATCGTCTTCGAAGAAGGCTGTCTTCTGCGTTGCAGCGTCGAACAGTCTGTTAGAAGTTTACCGACGTTTCAGAGGTTCTTGCTACCTCCACCATCACGAAACTCTCATGATGGATACAGAGTTCCTATCAAA
>NW_019059962.1:769944-785517 GCF_000696155.1 Zootermopsis nevadensis | reverse complement strand
GCTAAAACCAAGACAGCCATTTCCACTACGGCTGCTGTGAAAACCTGAAACCCTATTATCTCTTGTTCATTTCATCACCAACAGACTTGTATAGGCTTATATCACTCACTTCCTCGTTACATAACATCCGTCATTCCCCACGTAACTCAATATTCATAATTCAAAATAATTTCCTGAACATTCTGTTTCCAAACATCGGTCTATACAAGATTTATGTTATTCCGTTAGCGAATGACGGCCATTCAAAACCTGTCTTAGATATCATAACGATCAGTGTTTTAATTAATACAAGGATCACACAGAAAGTTGTCCTGGAAGTTTTATTGTAGCAGTTCACACAGGAAACGACAAAACTTTTGTTGCTGTAGAGTTCCTGCATCTGAGTACAAGGCTGCAATGTGTTCCAACACAATCACTCTTAAAATGACGGATGACACGATGTACGTCATACACAAAAGCTGAGTTTGCTTCCTCTGATTGCACTGCCCGCAGAAATAAGATGAAACGGTAAAGTTGTCCTTGGTGCTTAATTACGCACTATGCCATAAAGGGGCATGGGGAAGTGGAGGTATGTCTCCAAGCACTCTCAACCTCGGCACTCGTACATGGAGGTGAGCTTTTACATTCTCGCCGCGGCCGCTTTAACCCCGGGGGAAAATTGACAGTGTCTTTGCATTGGAGGCTGGGTGAGCTTCAGAGCCGGTCTGAAGTTGTGGCAAAGAGAAAAATCCTGAACTGAAAGGAACTGAATCCCGGTCATCCAACTGTAGTATCAGTATTCTGGCTCCTCGACAAAAAGAGGTCAAATTATGAAACGTACCAGGAAGCACATTACGAATTCGTTTGTATAGTTTTACGTAATGCATAGAATGCATAAAACACATAATTTACAAACCCCAAAAAGAGATCTTGCGGTGTTGGTAAATTTCAATAAAACAGAAAATGGCTGTCTTCTGGGTTGTTGTGCCTTGTAGTCAGGTAGTTTGCCAATACTTCAGACACCCTTGTTGCCTCCATCGTCGCCTTGATTATGGAGGCAAAAAGCACCTCTGAAACGTCAGTCAATATGCACCACACTACACAACGAAACACCCCAAAAGTCATCTTCGTACTCGCACCCTGAGAACCTGATATCTCGCCTACATTCCAGCAATGATATTTAGCAATATAAACAGGAAAGATTTTAAAAGGTTCACTGTTTTTTATTGTGAAACTGACAGTTTAAAAGTAAAGGGGCCTAATTCATTAAAAACATTTTTATAAAATATAGTTATATTAAAAACCATATGAAGTACACAAATAAGTTAATTGTTCCTTTTCATATTTGTGAAAGTCTGAAATATCGCGGGGGGCAATTTTTTCCCCTCTCAACTTTGAACTTCGTAAATTTAAAGTACAAGATACATTTCTAATTTTCGTCATCAGATGCACTTTGTTACGCAACGAATGCAGAATCCCAAATAAAATGGCCAATACAGACGCCTATTGTGAATTTCTGTTCGTCCGATGCAAAATCAACAAACAGCACATGACGATATTAATTTAAAACCTAGTTATACACATGCACATATAATGCCCTGAGTTAATCAGCTCCATCATAAAGGCCTGCCCGCCTATCCTGAGCCACTCCACATCTTCACACACTATTTCCCCAGGACCCACAAACTTCAGCTTTAGGAAATAAATCCTACGCTGATGGTAAGAGACTGGATGCTCAGACTTGTTAAATGTGCCATCAAATGAGAGACACGCCATGTTTTCTGTCGGCAACTCAGATGTCCGGGCAAAGCATTCCGTTCTTATCTGATCTCTCATCAATCGCACAGAAAAAGTGACGCCTGTTGCACGTTGCCTTACATAGTACATACAATTTATTCAATGTTGTTTCTACAATTTGCTTCATGATGTCGCTCATTCCATGTTAATTTTTAATTGCATCCAGTTTGTCGGTTTCTCTACAGCAGCAGGAGATTGTGGATTGCTGTGAAGCACCAAGGTTCTTGGAACTGCTGGGCACTGTTAGCGCCTTTGTGTTAAGACCCTTTGAATCTCAATTAGAGATGAATACAAACACTTCCTTCATCATTATTCCACTGGAAATCAACTTTATTATGACGCAAATACTAAAAAACCTAGACATAATGAATGAAATTGTTGATGTACTCCAATACAGGTTTCGAGAGTGACCAACCTACTTAACTCCTTGCTAATAAAAGAAACTACGGCTAATTGCAATCCAATTCTCTTATTTTCCATCGTTATCAGTACAATACATCAACATACGTTGCAAATTCTCTTTCGTGATTCTGTGATAAATTATTTTACTTATTTATCGGGCACTAATTGTTGAGAGAACAGCAAACTTTCAAACAGCGGGCCTTGACTTCGTTTCTACCTTTCGGACTATAAATGCAATACAGGCCTATATCTAAAGATACACGCAGAATTGTCTCTCAACCTGTTAATTCTAAATAAAACGTATTCATAACATAAACACAAGTTATCCTTTACAAATCATGCATTCTTACTGCCTTCTTTAAAACAATGCAAACACGCTATGACACACTACAATTCAAGTTGTTCTACATATGATACCAGACTCCTAAGCAAATGATCATGCGATCGAATCCTGGTTTAATCGAATTCCTATTTTATGGCTGTCTTACATTATACAATGGATTGCTGTAACAAAAGTTTATAATCCTCGAAGGTCTGTTACCATATACACCATTTCGGCACACTATATCAGAGGCGCTAGTGTCGTTACTGGTACTACCGATTAATGTAAATTAAAAAGTAGATTTCGGTGTAGCCTCCAATAGCATAGCGTCATAAATAATCAAATTCATCTAGAGGTTCTCGAGTCTAAACTGTCAGACGGACGGACAAGCATCATTTGTCCTATACGCGTTTCTTTTATGCACATTGTGCAAATAAGAAATAAGAAATGTGACTGAAGAAGTAAAGAAGGTTAACCTGTGACTCCAAAGGGAATCCTCCGCAAACAAGGTTTATACTGCGAGATTACGTATGTAACTAAATGAACACACAAATTGTAACTGCCTCGCTATAAGACCTTCATCAGCAACCAAAGAACATACGTGCCCACGAAGTAAGCAAAATCTCAAAGGACGCATTTAGCAAAACAAGTTCTTGTTTCTGATGAAAAGAATCTTGATAGGAAATGACGTGAATGGAGCCTTCTGAGCACATTGGCTCACAGTTCTAGGTTCCATATACAACCTCCCAGTTACATAAGAGGCAGGGGATGTCTTGAATATCCAAGTGACTATCAGCGTTTCATGAATTATGATTCATGGAGCTATTCATTCAATACCAAACCATATTTTCAAAAAACCAATAAACAGAAATATCGTTTTATTATAAACGCCCAGAAATCACGCATGTTGTTGACTTCAACTCTTTACAAGGCAACTTATTTTGAGAGAAAATAAACCCTCCGTCTTGTATATTTCTTAAGACGAAAATACCGGTTTTTATCATTGGTACTACACCAACAAACACACAGAAATAGTTCAAATTTGACCTTGAATTTTAATTGTTTGGAAACAAATACGTGGAACAGTGTAATTTTTGCAGCCATTTTAGTCAATGGGGAAAGTATGTAAATGAAAGGAAAGAGCACGAAACAGGTAATATCATTTATTGACATGCCATGGTCAAAATTCGACATATAATTTTAACTACCTGAGAACATCGTTATGCAAGGTTTATGAAAAAATTAGGAAAATAATATATCCCGAAAATGCTCAGGCGTAATTACAGTTGAAAAACTATTAATCAAAACGCTAAAATCAGCATTACAGGATAACCTTTTCTGTGGAACGTCGTATCTTATTTTGTCGGAGGAAAATACCCTTCCTACATTGCAGCTGCCCCTAAAACAACAGCTCAGAAATTTATGTGAACCTCAGACAGATGAAGGAAGTGGGCAATTCAAACTATTACATAACGAGGAATGTAGTGATTTATACATACCACGTGGTATGTTAGGACGGTGAAATCAAGAACACTACGACGTAGGGCGGATAGCTACAAATGTTTACTGCTTGGCAAACTGTTTCTACAGAGATTAAATGAACAAACGGCTTACGTAACTCTTCCTCGTAACGAAGACTACAAAGACTATATCGGCAGGGACATGGCTAATTAATCTATCAAATAAGCCATTTCTTTATGCACTGAAGATACGAACGTAGTAACACTATTTGCTTTCTGGTATCATTCCAATAAGATAATTATTAAACACCTCGGGAATTAATGATATCTGAAGAGGCGTATTACACAACG
The DNA here is from genome assembly GCF_000696155.1 of Zootermopsis nevadensis. Next base: position 781,206 of record NW_019059962.1, on the reverse strand, counting down.
CGATAAGTCATATTTCTGATTTTTACGGGAACTGTTTACAAATCATCGAAGCGTTGTAACCTGAGAAAAGCCTGTTGTGTGGTACACAACTGACGCCCAGATATTAATTATAATTAAAATATTACAACTATCCTTGGGGTTACTTTTAAAAATAAAATACTTTCAAATTGCGAGGTTTTGGCTTTGTGCTGTTTGGAAGACATTAACTGTTCTCATGCTGCTGCAGATGTTTGGTGATGAAGCAATGGTGTCTCAGTGAATTGTATTCACTGCCACACAAATGAATTCCTTATCCCTCCACTCAGGCGTGGCCTAACTAACTTATTAATTAATTAATTGATTAACTAACTAACCAACCAACCGGCTTGCCTTCCCGAGAACGAAATAGTCCCTGAGAGAGCCGTATGTTATAAGTCATGATGAAGTAAAGCAAAATATGTAACACAGTTTTGAGGACGGTACACACAGCCAGCAAACAAATTCACTTTATAGCACAGTCGTGCTCATTTCAACACACAAGTGTTTAAAATCACTTAGCACACATTACGCAACACAACAATAAACTAAGGTGGCTGTCTTCAGCGGCGTTGCATCGTGCAGTCTGGTTTCAATTGATCGACGTTTCACAGGTGTCGCCATCATCGTCCACTACTGCAAAATCGACCCCATGAAGAAAGAAGTAAGCAGCTCTGAATCGTCCGTCAAATACTACCAGACTACACGGCGCAACTTCCCAGAAGACCGTCTTCTTCAAACTCGCCACCGTGATTACCTGAAATCTCTCCGAGTAATAAACTTGACAAACATTACTACAGGGAAACAAATAAAACCTCGTGCACATGCTATCTTAGTCCGCTGACGGAAGCGAATACGACGTGTCGAGTAATAAAATGTGATGTTTAAATGCTGAAACCCGAATCAGAAGTTCAACGACAGGTACAACACATCATCATACCTCAGCACGTAAAACAACCTTGTGAAATGGATGAGAACAGACGAACTGTTTTGCCAGTGTTTCAGAACTTACGGTGACCGACGTTTGCTAGACACAACCCTACTGGCTCGTATAACCATTAATATCTTATCGAATTAAGCACAAACAAAAATATACGCTAGACTGATAGCGACAGTGATGTTAACCTTGTCTTCGTATTCAAATTGGAGATAACTGCATAAAATACATGCTACAATATTTGTGAAAATAGTTCACTTCACTGATAATCTGATGCATGTAATCTTCTCTAAATATTGATTGTACACCATAATTAAGACCGGTAAGACCATTAACAGCTACAGTAGTGTCTGACCTCATCTGCTCATTACCGACTGGACAGCGTAACTGGGCGACAAAGTAGGTATATTCACCGGCCAAAAAAATATTCTGAGCGGCGGTATTCGCTCCATTATTTGCACATTGCTCATTTGGCCTGTATCAATTTACTTGGCGTCCGAACTCAACAGTAGTGATTTTTGCTCAGCTCGTTACGGTTTAGTTTCTGAAACGGAACAGGAAATCAGGTATTCATTTACCACATGAGAGTGCGCAACATGGTCACTCAACTGTTACGCGGTGCACGCTGCTCATAATGTGCAGACAAATGCAATTTTGGACGGTACTACTACGCAGAGCGTGTCGCGTGAACCTTCCTCCCTCCCCTGTCCATATCTCAAAAACGCCAAGATGAAGGACGCAGGTAACAAAGAAATTTTGCATTGGACAGCAGTATTGAGAATAGCATAGACAAAGTATAGCACAGTAACTTCACTTCCTCCCACCCACACTGTAATTTGCAAATGCTGTAAATATTTCAGAGACGTAATAAATTGTTATAATGGCCAAGACCATGATAATTCATCACGACGTCTGATACTTTGCAGACACGACCTCTCGTAAGAGATGCCTCAAGATGACTAAGACAGCAACTGTCACTTTCAAGACCACAAAATTTGGTCGACACTAAGACGTACCGAGTGACCGACAGTCTTAAAGCGACTCTGAGCACAGTCACACAGGCCTACATCTTGGCATTCTAACACATGTTCCCCACAACAAAGTTGGCAAATCTTCGGTGTGTGACCCGGAAGTAGGCTTATTGGTCGCAGAGCAGACAGAAGCAGAGCGGAACGTACTTACGTTAATACTAAGTCACAAGTTTCGAGGGTCATGATGTCCTCCTGGCCAGAGTTAGACAGGGGTACGATCCACGCCCAAGACCCAGAACTTCTTACTTCGGTATACGTATCAAAAATTACCTCCGTACTGACAGAATCTCCAAAGAAGAACAATTCCAGGAAGAACGTCTACAAAGAAATAGCTCGGGCCAAAGTTACGCAACACGTCACAATCAATTTAAGAGACGAATGTGGTGTTACTCAGAACGAAGTAATCTGGATGGTAGCAAAAACGATGACAGTGACGAGTCAATGGCTGATTCGAGTGTTTTTGTGATTACCTATGAAGACAATCGATCACCAAAAATTATCACAGTTTCGAGAACAGGAAGAAGGCAATAATATATTACTTGCGTGCTCCATGCTCTAGTAATTTTGTACATACAATGAAGGGCTACTGATATGAATCAGTGACGCGTTTGAACACGTCACCAATTCGCTCTCCTCTGTCACCGCCAGTTGGGCAGGCAACCCTGCCACTCGTCGTCATTGCTTCATCGCCACACGCCGTTACATTTTCGGGGTTGGCATAACGTAATGAAAGATAGAAGAACACACGGGACTTCTAAAAATGTTGATACATTCACTCTACATATTATTGTGTATAACCAGCAACCTTCTTCAATGTTTATATTGTTTTATGACAAAATAATTTGAGCCCATGGCCCATCATCATTGCCAGTTAAACACGATAGTTTATATCGATTCAAAAAACTGCAGTCAGAATTTAACATTGGACAGAGCAATTGCTGACATTCAAACCACATTAGATATTAGACAATCAACATAAAAAATTGTACAACTGACACAGTTGATGGCCCGAGAGCTCAGACACGGCTGTCATAAATAACGAATAAGTGAAAAAGGCTGTTGGTTATACACAAACATGTGTCATAAGAGCGCACGGAATGGACGCGTACAACATTAAATTCACTGTTCAGTTTCTTCCTACACTCTGGCGTATCAATAAACTACGACTGAAATTGATAAGGCCACTCGAAAAGGCCATGACTTTCACTTCGAGGCATCACAGGTGTAATTTGTTGAAAACAGATTGTCAGCATGTACGTATACACGTGTTTACTACAATATGGAGGCCAGTCATACCCCATTAAACGCCAAGTATGCGTTCCTGGACACGAGTACTCTATATGATCGGCGTTATGTGGGCTCATTTAGTACAGAACTGATTCAGACGCGTTCCTAAAATCGTAATTTGTCATTTAAATTCAACATCAGAATTTCACAGGGTTACAAAAACCATAACACATATCTAAGCATGATCTTATTTCATATATGAATTTGAATAATGTAATTATTTTTCTTTCAAAATTAATTACAGAACACGTGGAACAGGTGTGCCCGGGTGTGGCTCGTCCTCTATAGAATTGTGAGCCGTATTCTTGAAGAAGACATCAAGAATTTATTGCATTGTCTAACGCCTTTTCCAGGAAGTATTTGACTGCAACAGGATATACCAGCATTATAACGAATCAGCGATCTATGGAGCAGTGTTGGTCGAGAAAGGCTGCTACTATAATTTTAAATAGGTCTGAAAGTTATGTTATATAAATCTATATGAATATATAGGGCCTACATATTAAATTAAGCTTTTAGCATGGAATTCTGGACTAGATACGTCAAAAAACAGAGAAATTAACAAAATTTCACACATTCATTATTTGCCTGGAGGATGAGATGCGTGTACGCAGCAGGCATATAGATAGAAGAATGAGATATATTAAAAATGTTCGTTCCATGCCGGACATTGTGTGGTTCTCACGAATAATTTCCCATCAGACTATTCGGCAATTATTTTCAATGAGACATAAAGTCGGTAATTACATAATCATCATGTGTTTGATGATTCACAACTCTGCAATTTGTATGTCAGTATCACACTGCAGATAACCAAAGTTGCTGACAGATATGTCAGCGTATTTCGCAAAGCCAACGTGTCGACGAAATGTGCATCATCGGTTATCGATGTGACACTGGAAACTGTAGCAGAACCTACATCCAGACACGATGTGTACCTTATGCCCTTTGTGTGCCACGCGAAACATTACTACAGATAACATTCTTCAGTTATTTAACGACGCTAACTGAACAGGACAAGTTATGTAGCGTTCATCCAAATAGCATGATCAAAGAAAATAGGTATTGAGAATCAAATGATTAATGTTTACTTAAAGAGGTTATCCGGAATTTTACCCCACATACAGCAGAACACCAAAATCACATCAGCAAACGTAACCGGCCGACCAGCTGAGATTCGTCATCTCCTCTCGTCATTCATAACCATTCTGAAGGGCTTACAGCCTATACACGTGGTTAACAATTTTACACTATATTTCAGGGTCTCATCTGACCAGTTAGTAAATAGTTATTTGGCTGGTCAAAGAATTCCCTCCATTTATAGAACCAAAAAAGTCAACAAAAGTGTTCGCAAAAACCAGTCATCTTACTCTATTCTGATCCACTTGAATCCATTTCCATCTTCCTAACCTATTAAGACCGATTTTAATTTCAACCTCCCATCCACGCATGCGTCTCGTTAAGTGGTCTCTTCCCTGCGGCTTTTCAAAAGTTATACAAATGAAATAACTTAGTCACAAAACGCGATAGCACGCCATCAGCAACGACGCGTAGCTGCTGGCTGGCGGACACAGGTTCGAGACAGTACTGTATATAATACGCAATGATCGGACTGCTTCGACCACACGAATGTCGCTCCGCGTCATTAAAGGTACAATTTGGCTGCACGCGACAGAGACAAGCGACCGAGGCAGGCGTCAGAGTTACGAGACCGAGACTGGTCGCTTCCTGTCTGCTCTCTGTACAATCGTATGAAGTACAATTACGAGCGCGAGACAAAGACAGGCGACAGAGACAAAGCACAGGAGACTGCTCTCGGACCAGTAGTGTCTCGCGACGGGCTCAGGCAGCAAGTGTGTTGTTGAGTAAAATAATGGCAGAAATTAAATTTACTGGTGACCAAGATGAGCAATTGGTAGAATTGGTAGCAGAAAACCGACCACTGACCACCGACAGAAAGATCCTTCTTCGCGTCTGGTTTTGAATATTGAACTCATAGGTTTTCTTTGTTTCTTTCGCAACAAATAACACAGTAACACATCTTCTTCTTATTATTATTCTTCTTCTTCGAGTAACCTTTTTAGAAGCATTTTTGCAACACATCATCTTCTTCGAGTAACCTTTTTAGAAGCATTTTTGTACTCATTTTTCACAGAATATGTGCACGTATGTCTCAACAAAACAAAGAAAACAAACACTTTGCCGCATGTCTCGGTCGTCACCTCAAAAGTGTGTGGCGACAAGCTGCGATGTGTCCGTCTCCCGTCTCTGTCGCGTGCAGCCAAATTGTACCTTAAGAGACTCATGAACTTGTCGCGGGACTTGGTTTCTCTGGTGAGATGTTTTGTTTTCGTGACTTTTGGGTGCGCGAAGTTCTGCATATGAAGCCAACACCTGCTGCAAATAAGTGCGCCTATTAAATTTGTTTGAGTCAGATTGTTATCCAAACTGAACTTGCAATAAAACTTCATATTCTTTTCCTCCTTCTTGGCCGACATTTTCGCTTTATGTCGGCCGCCTAAAAGTACGAATCATCTGCAAGAGCAAAATGAAAAGGGGAGCTAGTTCCTGGCGCCTTCAAGCACTTCGAAGGTTGTCTGTGCCTTGAAGTTAGGTAAGAACTGATAAGAGCGCTTACAATTAAAGGCTGGCGCGGCTGGTGAAGCTTTGACGTGCCCAGAAACCCAACAGTGAATTTTGAATGTTTTTAAAAACAATCTAGCCTCGAAAGTATCAAAAACTTCATACAAAGGCGTAATATAGGCTTACATACATAAAATAACTTTTTAAGGTGCATAAGCTTAGGCCTATAAAAAGTTTATTACTAATCTCAATTAATGTTAAGCATACAGAAAACTGTTTGTAGCCACTAATAATACGAAGAATATATACATAACATTTTCTTCACAAACAATTTTCCTGTACAGATAACAACAAACAGCAAGTAGTCTTCGACTATGGTAAAACGATGTCGGCATACGACAAGGGCTTTGAAACGCTTTTATCAACCGATGCAAAACACTGGTTCTACCAGGGTCACCTGTGAGTACAACAGTTGTTGACGCAACAACTCGAATTGCTTCATACGTCCTACAAATTCCACGTAAACTTCGTCATTCTCATTAACCTTGGCATAGAATACAGAAGAACCAGTCAGTTGCCCCTCATCCGTCTACTTACTTGTTTACCCTTCACCCTAATTATAACCGCTGGTATGATCCGGATACTTGCTTAATATCCTCCAGTCAAGGGCGCAAGAGTGGAACATGAGCTACGAAAGTAAAGTGTCCAGAAGTCGACATGCTCATGGTTTTCAGAGACACTTCCGGTCAAAAGAGTTCGAAAGTAGAAGGCATCCATATTTTTTCGGTGGCACTTTGAAGGTGAAAAGGGCGATACGTTACGTGATTTTCCCTGACGGTATGACATACGCAGTGCCTGCAAAAATGAGACCTTTCGTTCCTAGTCAATACCCTGTGACTGAAAAATCATTAAATGAGTATATCTCAGGAAACCAGTCATGTCGACCTTTTTAACTGAATAACGCGATCGAAAAATACCGTCTTCTTAAAAGTGATTGCTGAAACTGAGCGAACAATTCGAGGGCTACGAATAGAATTGGTAGTTTCGTCTTTTGTTTCATAAGCCTGCTGTTTAGAAGGAACGTTTATTTCGATTATATTTTAAAAGCTGTGGTTAATATTAATAATTTAAGAGTGTTCTTATTTTGTACACAAGACGGTAAGAATAATCATCTTTGTTCTATTAAACGTTTCTCTCCGACTTACGACCACGTACTGTTCATCTTGTGTCAATGGTAATTACTGATACCCGGTACTCGTGAAATAAGTGGAACAAGTCCCAACAAAATGTCGGCGACTGTGTTCACAAATCGCACTTTTCATCGGTCAAAATACCAACCGCAAAGCCTTAAGAAATACTGGAACAGTTCTAAAATACATCATGGGTTTCTTATATCGTACAAAACTGGCAATGATCAGGTCTAGAATGGGCGCAATGTGCCAACCTGTAAGAAAATGTGAGTGAAATAATTTGGAAGGAGGGAAAATTTGAATATATTGGTCTATCTGAAGGTACGTCGACTATAGGACAGATGTCTGGAGGAACTGAGGAAAAGCATAAAAATCTGTCAGAATAACAGATTCAAACCAGGTACTTTGCGAAGACGAAGCCAGACGTGGGTACGGAAGGTGAAGAAAATAAAGGACTTTGGTGGTCACATTGTCTTCCGCATTATCATTCCATTCCCGGCACACAGCTTACGAGTTTATACAATATGTTACACATTAAATGCCTCGAATACCAACGGCATAGATTGACGTCGACCTGTACACACCTAGAATGTGACCTTATAACAGAGACAAGTAAATCAAGGTCGATAACATCATTTATTCACTGGAAAGCAATTTTATCCAAGCGTTCGTAATTGCAAACTGACAACCCAACATCAACAGACTATGTCCTAATTTATTTAACGACGTTGTTTGAAATACTTGGACTTATCTCTTGTAAAACTGCGATTCGACGTTTGTTGAAAATAAAATCGTAAAAGTGACTGCTTGATTAAATGAGACTGCAAGAAAAGAATGTGTCATTTTCAACAATAACAAAATCCGTATGTCAGAGGCACACAACCACAACTCCTAGTTACATATTTCCCATTGATTATTCCAATAAAATCATTTTAATGACATTTAATTGAACATAGCAGTAGCCTACTGCAACAAATCAATTTCGACTGTAATTTGGAAAAATGGCATAGAATGACAACCATGTGTTTGTATTAAAAATGTACCTTATTGTGAGTTATGATAATTTAACTCTGAGATAGAGATACATGCCTAAATAAAATTCAACAATATTTATATGAAAGCAATGTTGGTTCATACACGTCCGAATAACAAAATAATGTGTTTTCTGCTTGGACATTTGGGTGACATGTCAAAACAATAACAATGAGGTTTTAAAAATATGATGGATTCAAACTAACGCCTTGCACGACAAGTATTTTCTGAACAAAACACATAACACCGAAGTAAAACCAATTGATCTGTAACAATCTTACCCAACTTCCTCAGGCAAAATCAAGAAAATGTCTTCCTGATCATTCCAATGAAAGATTCTGTCACAGAGGTCTTCTTGCGATTACAGCATTTTATATCAAAATTCGAGTTAAACCAACACTTATTCCGTCATATTCCACACGCGGTATGACGATTTACAAATTCGGTAGAACTACAAGATCGGCAAGACTTCAAAACTTCGAGAGAACAGCGTATACATCCAACACCAACGGCCGTAGCAACTCGTCTGTTTAAATGAGTGCTTTCGGGACAGATGGCGTGCACGTCTACCAAACATCTTAAACAACAAAGACCACCCACTCACCGTAACCAACAGTGACTGAATTTCGTTAGTTCATAGCCATCAAAACTGTTACACTGAGCACATGATCAGTGAACTGAAGAAGCCTACGTGCGGGATCAGAACCATAAATATTCACAATTATTATAGCGTAAAGTAAAGTTGTCAATATATACTATATTCAAAATATAGCATATACTATAACGTATTGACAATAATTGTAAACGGGATACACGTGCATAATCCTTATTGGTTTTGTGCGGCATTTTCTGCTCACAAAGAGATGGGAGCAAGATTATCGTGAGTCTATAAGGAATACGTCTATGGTACAAATATTGCTGCTACGCGCTGACTCTTAAAGAAACAGGTAGTAGTAACGATTCGGGATAGTTCAGGACAGTATTAAGAGTCGGGATCTAATGAACACGATAATAAATTGTTTCTGCAAAACGCGGATTATTTATTCATGACAGGTGGCTTCTGAAATCCATTTATAGTCCACTTGTTTGGACGAAAGTTTAAAATTATATTTCAGGAGTAGGCTAACAGTAATAATAATTATGATGACGACAACAATAACATATTTATTTTCTTAGATTTTATCACTTTCCTGCTCTCTAAACAGAATAGTGTCCAATTACAGTCGAATGTTAAAGGTGAAATTTCAGGTTCTCACGGCGGAGAATATGAAGAGATGTTACACCGTGTAGTCAGCCCGGCTGAAGTTTACCGACCCTAACAACCCTGATGATGGAGGTAGCATGCACCTCTGAAAATTAGGTAAACTTCTGTCAGACTACATGGCGCAACACCCTATAAGACAGCCATCTTCTATTGTTATCGGTTTCCAAGTGCGTTAACAACTAAAAGTTTTAAAATGCGCCTATCCCCTTTGCTATATGGTTGTCTGTCTGTAAAGCGTACAAGTGGGCAACTTCTTAAAAGTAAAGAAGAACATGTTTCAAAGTGTTCAATTAATTGCATTAAAAATAAAATTCCTTAGAAAATAACAGTAACTTCCAATGTTTTTGAAACTCTTAAGACAAGACTTGAAGTTTACACAGATTGGTTAATGTCTTTGCAATAAATTGTCCAGGTAAGTTGTGTACGGTAACTACATTTCTTGTCTTATGAGCAAATGTACCAACCTCACGTTGACGTTAAGATTTGGGAGGCCGTGTGAAAGGTGCGCTTACAGTGTCATGCCTGGGACGCGTCCTGAATTATCCCAAAACACGTTCCGTTGCAACACCGTCGTCATAACAGCAACAATCTCATTATTCTTAGCATCAAACCTTTGCTATAAATTACGCAAATATACCAGGAACAGACCCCAACGCGTCTATTTCCGGCAGCTGTAGGCTAATTAGACAGGCGCGTAATTCTTTTCTCTTCCGTAAGGCCTCTCTCTCTCTCTCTCTCTCTCTCTTGTCCACAGTCCGAATCTTGTACACGTGACTGGCCAAGCTTTATACCCTTTCCCGTTTTCGGAATTTTTACTGCGAAATAATCAAAGGCTAGACATTTCCATCCAAACTTCAGAAATGACAAAGGACAGACCTATTCATTTCCTTGATTCAGAAACACAAATGGCCAGCATATACAATAATTCAATGACAGGCAAATTTTGCGAAAATCCCTCTAAGGAAAGCTTTCACTCGGAATATGAATCCTTCAATAACAATAGACATGTCTACTGCGTTTTATTAATCTGTGTGAAACATCTACATGTCGGAACAAAAAGAGAAAGTGATAGTTGTTGCTTAATACGCCATTTTTCATCAGAGTCTCAGCCTGTATGTTGGTCCCAGACCTGCTGCGCACATACGATTTCTTCAATTTCACACCCCGGGACTGCTCCGTACCTCCAGAAATTAGCTACGGATTGGAAGACGGGATCCTGTTTCCGGTGAGGATTATGACGTGATACCCACTTAGCCGCCTATCCAATGGGTATATACCGAGGGCTCTTTCTTCGGTGGTAGAGCAGGCGGAGCGTGAAGATAAACCACTCACTTGCAACGAGTGTGGGGGTTAAGGTGCGCCGAGCTTCACCTCCAATGCCACGTGTTTTCATGGTTGATGCACTGCTTGAAATGGATACGGCCGTAATTTCATCTGTTCTGTCGCGGGATGAACACTTGTATCAGACAAACATTTTGCTACGAGTCCGATTATTTATAAAGTTTGGCACTTCCTTGTCTAGACACACAATTCTAGATGATTCACGGCCAAAATAAAACGATTACATGCGAATTAGGTTAGAGAATAAACACATATTCTGCTCATGAATACACCATATTCGCATCTGCGCAGCTTTTGCGTAACAGGCGTCAGCATTGACCTTGACTCGAATATCACTCGGGAGGTTGGGAGAGTTTTAAACGGGGATGGACCTGCTTCTGGTTTCACTTTTATGCTGTACCTACGTGAGTGCTTTAAATAACAACTCTGTATTAGCCTGCATGCCTGGGATTTGATGATATGAATCTGAAGCTTACCTGTGAATATGTGTCCAAAGTCACTTTCTCAGCAGCATGGCTCAAGAAGTTGGCTGGTACGAAGCCCACAGCATCAGTCTTCGCCGCCCGAACGGCCCACCAGAAC
>NW_019059962.1:755046-769890 GCF_000696155.1 Zootermopsis nevadensis | reverse complement strand
GACAGAAAAAATCGTATTTCAAATTGCAAAGAGAAATTTCGAAATGAGGTGAAACGAACAGAGACCGCTGCTACAGCCCTAATAAGATAAAACTCCTTTTTACTCTTTGTTTACGCGTTTCAGCCTCCGGTGTACTTGCAGTTTGGAAGATAAGTTTCTTTTGAACATAGTTTTAAACACCATGAGGCTAATGTTATAAATTCATTCAACACATTTCACTGTTTCATGGAAAAGTTTGGTAAGAATATTTAGGCCATCTTGGCTATTTTCCATTCTCCATTCCGGTTTCGAAGACGTTCCCAGTGAACATATTTTATGCAGTCTGCTAGTTATTTTAAAAATTACAATACTTCCTACATATTCCCTAATTTTGTTTAGGAGGCTGGTAAAAAGTATTTTTTGTTTTATTCTACTTCAGAAAGAAAGTACTTTATGAATATTTTCTAAAAGTTCATTGTAATAAATTACAGACCGTCATTATAAGCTATTTATGGATGGTAAAAACACTTTCATTCTGTTTTATTTCCTCCCGTGTTAACAGTTTGGCAAATATAATAATCTCTAAGGGCTCTAAGTAAAACTAAAAATTCATGAATTTACTTTCAGGAAACAGACGAGGAAAAATAAACCATTTTGTTATTTCCAGTTCTTCTCTTCAACTTGCCGGAAGATGGAAATTATAGAATAAACTAGTACCACCGGGATTCAAACCGATTTAAATTGTCCTGGATTGATTACAATAAACTATCCAGTTAATAACACAACATAAAAATAGAGATCTTGAACATGTGGCGCTCTGTCGACTACTCACTCCAAGGTTCATCTGACTTTAAAGTCAAGTGAAGAAACAACACTCAAATTTATAAATGAAGTCAGGAGTCTAGCCCCTTACTGTTTGGTACTCCAATTAACAAAACCACTTCACACAAAAAAAACAATGAAAGAATCCAAAGTATGAAAATAATTACCGCAGGATAATTACTATGGAGGAGTGGAGATTACAAGAACACATCAAGATTACGGCTGAGGATTGTAGTCTCCTGAATTATGACACCGGGAATTCTTGTAGGTGTTTGCCAGCGTTTCGGAGGAACATACCGCATATACATGTTTCTTCTAATTGTCGGTAACCACATAAAATGAACAGCGTTCGTCATATGCCAGAAAATCACAACCCACATAGAAAATCTTAGAAAGTGTACAAATAGGGATATACCTGAAATGGCACTGGTACTTAAGCATACAATGTTATAACTGTTGACAACCGGGTTAAAAAGACAATGCAGCAGTTTTATACATTACTATAATCATTATTCTAAAAGACTACTATCAGATTTGCAGAGCTCAACAAGAAGGCTACTTCTTACCTCAAAGGCGTCTCCTTCGTCGAATGCAAGAAACAGTCTCTTTTGTGACTGCTTCAGGCAGAGAGTTGAAATTCCCGCCAGTGAATGTTCTGACTGCGAACTATGCCATGATGAGCTTGCACATTTATTAGACTTCTTCTCAACGTCTGCACTGCCCGTTTCTTTTGAAACGTTAGGCTCCGAGTTGCATTTTTCAAGTTTAGCACTCATAATAGGAGATCTTAACATTGCGTCTGATGCCATCTTGGCAAAACACTTATTGAGTTTCACCAGCTGATCTGTCGTAACTTTATTATTGTTTTCATGTACACTTCTAGTTGGACTAGGTGAGTTTGGAGTTGATTTTGTTGGCTGAATATCACAAACAAAACAATCTTCGAACCCTCGAAATGAATATTTTGCCTCATATACTTCACTCATTGTGACATCACAATCAATAATCACAGTCATAAAGGCGCTAAACAAAGACTTGTTTTCCAAGTGCTTAGTTTCGGCTTTTGGAACTTCGTGGTGTCTCATAATACTTTATGGAAAAACATTTTATCTACACTCACATCACATATTGACAAAACTATCAGATAAACTGCCTCTCCAATTTCACCGGTGAATCATTCTCGCACGTGAGAATAAAATGCGAGATTCGTCTACACCAGAGTCCTCTTGCGTGCTTAATCGGCAACTGAAATAAGACGATAGCCAATAAAACCTTGATCTGCGAACCCTAATGTCCCCATCACTGAGTTTGCAATCTAACCCCCTTCATTGAAAACGTCTGCCATCTGCTGCACATCAACACAACTAGCATGAGGTCTTCTTCTTCTTCTTTTTTAAATTACAGATCAATGTTGAAATTCACTGTGTCAGCCATTAATCAAATTGTTGCGCTTGTCCTTGTGGACTGGAACTGCCATCGAGTATTTCACCTACTATGTTTACATTTAACTTACCTTTGAGTCGATCAATAATTCTATGACTTTTAAACCGTAACTTGTTTCATGGCACGAATTCCGAACTCACATAGTTCTAAATATAAGTGCATTATTAGCCGTCGTTTCGTTCAGTGTAATTTCGTTCCCAGATCATATTCAAACATTAAATCTTTTTCTTTTTTAATTGTGTCTCTGCCTTTTTTTGTAAAGTGTAAGCTTTCTTTTCTCAAATTTTGACATCCATTTTCCTCTTTTCACTCTGACGATATGACTAGTATCAATCTCTCTACGAATGAAGAGGAATTTCGTAACTGCATGTACACTGTTGCTAATTATTAAAAATATTCAGTGCCAGCAAAAATTAATCTCCCCCTCCCACACTACGTAGACTATAAAAATAATACTGGAACAAATTAACAATCTTGTGTTTTATCAGAAGCGACCATCATTTTCCTCCTTTCCACTATTAACATTTATTAACATATGTTGGACAGATTCATCCAAGATAAAATGCAAAGGTTGCGTCCTTACCAAGTCGTCAATCATAGTTTTGATTAGGTAGACATACACACATACAGCAAGTCTTTTAAAACTACACATATAGTATGCACCAACAACAAATTTCCTCAATCTACTTTATTACAAATAAACTTTGATGCTTTCTTCAATATTTCTTGTTATATTATTGAATATCCCAACATACTTTCTTACAGAACATGACAAATGAAACACTTATGATGGTATGAGCTAAAACATGGTGTAATAAGGTACTTATAAACATTATGTGCGTATAGAGTGGCAGCAAAGCCAATAGCGAGACCTCTTAAGGAAAAACAAACAAACATTTAAAGCATTTTTGGTGATTTCAATTAATACAATTTTAATGATTTGAAAAGTACCTCTCTAGAACTGACTCAACTGTTTCATGCAATTCTTCCCTCTTTCAGCTGTAAATCCTAACATGAGTAATTACTGCATTAACAATACATTTCAATAGTGATAAAATGAGTGAAAACACATAATCAATATTCAGTCAGGAAAAGCATTTTATGGAAGGAATTTTGAAAATTGTCATTTACTCTCCATAGGCTGTAGCATAGTCATTAGATTGTTAATGTCCTTCTGCAGTTTGGACCTCTATATTATGCAAAATTATCTGAAATCAAATATAAACAATACATTTTTATTTTACCTCTCTGCCCAAATACCACCTACATATGCAATAAAAACATTCAGATGAATTCAGGATGATATGACAGGATTTGGAATCAGCTGACAGCAAAAATACAAGACAATGTAAAAGGAATGGGTCAAAGGGTTACCACCCTCACAAATTCATCCAATCACATTACTAAATATATTTATTACTGTTCTTAAATTCATGTATAATGGCCACATTTAAAAAATTCTTGAAGATTACAATCAAAATGTCCCAAACTATACTGGCACATTCATCGTTCTAACCAATAAACATAATAATAATAATAATTACATTTAAAATTCAGATAATCAAAAGTGGTGTTTAATTCTTGCCTTTGATTTCTGATACATAAAGTTCATGAAAAGAATGTTCATAAAAATATTAATATGTACCAGTATCTAAAAATGCACTTAATGGACTTCTCACATTGTCTAAGTTATTCTTTTTAAGTATCTAAGTTTATTTAAATATCATATATGAAATCCTTTATTGGCTGTGTGGTTTCACATTTTAAAAGTCTCAAAATATAAATAACTCTGTTTTATGGTGCAAAAGTAATATAACTATGAGCAATGGGAGCCATTACTAGTAGATATAAAAAACATGTAACCACACTGTCCTTTAAACAACAAAATAAACTGAATTAAGAACACTTTGGTGCATATTTTATCACCAGAGTGGCCAATCAATTCTATAAAACAAAATCACATCTGACAATGACTAGGTCTGACAATAATACTACTGTCATATACATATATATATATATATATATGTGTGTGTATTATTAATAATATAAATATTTAAATTTGGTTGAAAAACAGTGACAAGATATTTTATAACTGGTGTAGTTTGGTATCGCAGGTCACATTTCAAGTTGTAAGTAAAGTTGTAAAAACAGTCTTTCCTACAATATGAGTCCTATATTCAAAACTGTCTGTCATATGATCATTATTCTCCTTTAATGTTTCTATATTATCTTTGATGTACTTCACAATAAATTTAGAATTCAGTTTTCCTAGTTTACCATTCTCCATGCTGATATCTACTCAAGCACTTTTTCTTTTAATAAATTGCATGGTGACATATAGTTTATATCATTGTCATAAGCAATTATAATGTTGGTGATATTTCAGGTTCTCAATGTGGCGAGGTTTTAGACGACTGTCTTATGCAATGTTGCTCCATGTAGTCGGGTAGGAGTTTATCGATGATGTACCAGATTAAAAACACATCATCCTAGAAGACAGACATCTTCAATTATAATGTTGAGAGGAGACATCTCTCCCACTAAAGTATAACAACAAATACATTCAGAACATAGGGGCCAAATACCTAAATCAGAGAATGGAAAGTGTTAAATCCATACCACGTTGTGCAAAATAGGAAAGGAATAACTAAATCTGCAAACTAGTAAAATGCCCCTGTGCAGAGCATGGCAAGTACAAATATGTGGATATGATTATTAATTAAAATATATTCAAACAGATGCATGAAGTAAATGTGGGGTGTTCCATTTGCCAAACACAAGGGATAATTGACAGCTACACTATATCACTGGCCAGCCTGTCTTAAAATTTGTTTGTTTCATCTGAACTCAAATATTAACAAATATTGCACACACTACAAAATTAATCATAATGGCAATACCAAGGAGGCCACAATATAAAAGGTCATATTACCAGAAGAAGCCTGTTCACATCATTCTGGCTCATGTTGTAGGAAATGCACACTGATAATGTATCCCAGTTATAATAATCTTGTAGACATATACCCCACTTATAATGAATTGTTCTGAAATGAATTTATATTATATAGGTACCAATTTCATAGAGGTTAAGATGAGAGCAAATGGATGTGTAAATCACTGTTCATTACTACAGTGATCATTGTTTCACCTTCTTTCATTGTACAAAGTTAACAGAAACAAAACTTCATGGACTGGAAGGCATGACATATCACTGAGCTGCAAATGAAAGAATACAATATAGGCGAAGACTAAAAGCCTCTAATGATAAAAAAGATGCCTATTTATCAACAAACTTACAATATCATGCAGTATTTACATACATCCTATAGTATTAGCATTAGAATGGGTTACAATAATAAATTTATCTAGTCATTAATATCATGGTATAACCCCAGCTCCACTCTCCATGCTCTAGAGGTATGGGAATGATTAAGCTATGTATGTATGTATGGAATGATATGATGCTTATGGAATTATGTTTGTCTTTAATTATTGGAAGGAATTCTGGATTCAGGAATCAATATTACCCACATAATACACCACTTTCAACCTGTTCATACAACAGAAACACAATGACTGAAACTTTCATGTGACTTTTAACAAATATCATAGTTTGGAGCAGACATGAATAAAAGAATTCCCTTACTACTAAAAAAGCTGATAAAGGGAAAACATTAGTAATTCTACCATTAGAAACACATTCATTCATCCTGAAAATGGAAATTGCAGTAATTGCTAAAATGTAGGTTGACCTTCAAAATTTGACAAAGCTCATCCCCAAAAACTGAAGTCACACACTGAACACCAGCCATGGAAAGTAAAGGACATATGCTGCATACCACAGGTTTATGGCGTTCCTTTGTATCTAACGTTTTAGAATACAAAAATAAAAAGAGTATTTTATGAGGTTCACAAAGATACAAGAAAGGCTGGCTGAATACACTAATGAAACTATTACAGATGAAGTATTCACTTTTCAAAATTTCTCTGAAGTATCTAAGAGTCCTGAAAAAGCTACATCAATATGAATTAAAAGTAATTCTTTTAACTTCATAAATGCTAAATATAGGTTCTTGTCCCATACTTTTGCAATTTTTCTTTCCCAATTGATGCAATGGCTTTAAAATTTTGATATTTACAGTCACCAAAGTTGAGCTGCTAAAAGCAAAATGCAGAGATTTTGTTTAATTTACCTGCACACACATAAACACAAAAAATTGGATCCTGACACACAAACTAAAACTTGCTGTTTCTATTGACAGTAACATCACTCTTATAGTGTAAACTAGTTTGTTGTATTTATAACATATTAAAAGTTCATATTTAATTTGCAATAACCCTGCAAACTTGTAGAGAATGAAAATCTGAATTGAATGAAGACAAAGCAAATCACTCACATGACATAACGTGCTTCTGTTGTAAGGACTAAGGTGAAGGGTTTGTCGTGGGGTCCTCAGTAAAACACACAACTATAACTATGTATGCACGCATGTGCACATGCACACACACACACAGGGGCTGTAAAGAATCACCTTTTAGCTCTATGATACATAAGGCAAAGTTTTGCTTCATGTAATATCAATTAAATAATCAGTTCTTGCATCAAACATTGTCGAGTTCTATGTGTAAATCTTTCAGGACACAAATGAAGATCATCGCAATTAACAACACAGTCAATAAACCCATGAAAATACTACATTCCTTCATGCCATGGCCACATAATTACTAATCACTAAAATTATGCAAAATATTGTTGCAAAAGTTTTATTTAAATAACAATTTATGTAAGATTTGAGGTTTTCACAGCGGTGAGTATGAAGATTTCTGTCTTCTTGGTTGTTGCGATGTGTAGTCTGGTCAATGTTAACCAACGTTTCAGAGGTCATACTGCCTCCGACATCAGGGCGATAAATATGCCAATAAGTTTATAGGCATTTATTGGCACATTCATCGCCCTGATGACGGAGGTACTATGACCTCTGAAACATTGGTTAACATCGACCAGACTACACAGCGCAACAACCCAGAAGACAGAAATCTAAATTACAATTATCTGTGAATTTGCAATTGCAATTGTCTTACAAATGTATGTTCAATTTTGGCTTATCTCCAGCATCAGTAGTACCATTTGGGGTTTCAGTGTAGTAAGAACTTGCGATATGTACACCATGTAGATATCCTAGTACCTAAGCTGGTATATTGGAAACTTGGCAGTACACCACAGGTGAAGGTGAATGGCTAATTTCATGCTCCAGCTGTATCAATAAAATTAAATCACAGTACCTCTAGATAAAAGATTTTGTGGGTCAAAGGTAATTTTTTTTATATATATATATATGTGTGTGTGTGTGTGTGTGTGTGTATATATATATATACACACACACAATATACTTCATCCATGTCATACCATGTACCCATCATAATTATACAAACCAGACTATAATAAATGCCACAGTGGAATGCATCCTGATACCATGTCGTATGTATTTCTAAATAAGATGTTGCAACAATATCAGCATACTACATGTTAAGAACATGTTCTGCACTGACAGCTCTTCAAACGTGACCAACCTAATGCTCACTCCATATGTTAGTTCCAAATTCATTTCGTCTGAACCTGTCTTGTAACTTCACAAACACAATATACTAATATACTAAGAGTTACACAACTTTATGTGTACATTATGATTAGTCGTCTCTTTCACAGTAATGTGCTAATTCCATTAATGGCTGTCACTAAATGTATTCCATGACTTATAAAACACTGTGGGTATGTATGTGGAGAGCACTCAAAAAGCTTTCACAAACACTTGGTCAGGAGATAAGGCAGAATAAGTCAAAGTTCGAAACCATAACTTTCTTGACCTAATTCACACTGAAGTGAAGTTCCAAACACAATGTGCATGAACTCTGACAACACTTCATATTGAATATTTTGGCCCA
Organism: Zootermopsis nevadensis; assembly: GCF_000696155.1. The sequence goes on along the minus strand of NW_019059962.1, from coordinate 761,703 downwards.
AAATGTATTTGTACTTTCAGTCCATATTATCCAGTCATAGTGGCCTAAATGTACTTCTTAACATGAGCTGCATCAAGAAGACCCTCAGACAAAGTTTGTTTAGTCAGTCAGGTAAATATTTTGTTTGTACTTTTTCCTGACATAATGGCTGCTTTTAATAAAATGATTGTCAAAATCTAAAGGGATATTCAAACAGTTTCTCTATCAACAATTTATAAAGTGCCTGAATTGTGTTATTCTTTACAGAAGATATTTTCTAATTTGTTTCTATTTTTTTCTAATTTTTATAAATTCAACATTTTTACTATTCTTTAGAATCAGCCATGAATATTTTCTCAATATTTTTCACACACAGACAATTGCTACAGCTGAAATGTATTACATACATATTACTTGTGGAAAAGAATGTAAAAGTCCTTTCACATAAAATTAAGTTCTACTTTAGTTTAATGTTTCACATTCTGATTCATATTCAGATACTATTAATAATAAAGAGACAACGATAGATAGATATAATTTGGCATTGCTGAGGCTGTAAGTTGACCATCTGAACAGAAAAATGTTTCCAATGAAAATGTACTGTGTTCCTAGCTGGGGTGGAATAATACTACTACTTTCAGCCTAACAATTCATGAGTTTGATGACTGATACCGTTCATCTGCTTTTTTATTTATAAATTTCATGCAAAACTAATTCAAATATATATTTTTTAAATTAGTGTTAACATAGTATTTGTTTAAGCACTTTTGGGGATTTAAATGCTAGTAATCAAAGGGTTAAGTACTACTCCATAAAGGTGTAATTGGAAGCTGCAGTAAAGCTCTCTCTCCACACATCTCTGGACTCAGTAATAGATGGAAATGAGTTGTCAGCTACCTGCAAACTTATGACTTTACCAGTCATTATGTCTATTTGGTTTCAGTATTGCTTGTGGCTAAATAAACACATCAGACAGTCTCTAGAGGTTAAAGCAGTGAAAAGGTAAAAAAGCAACAGAATCTGGACTATCTCACTTCAGAAATGTTTGTGGAAACTTTCAAAAGACCATGTCAGATGATTCCGCTGCCCAACTAAACAAGCCCAAGTTTGTTGTTTACAATAAAAAAACAGACTCAAATATAATTCTAATAACAAACACAGTGTTTTCAATCCTACACACATTCAAGATTTCTGTAAACCTGAGCAATGGCTAAAAATTTAAACTTTTTTAACTACTGGTACATGATGTAAATACATATTTATTCTAGACAGACCAATATATGTAAACTGTTATAAATATGATATGCAGTTTACAGTACTCATGAATTAATCAAATCCTTTTCAAAGATGTGCTTAAATTTTGTTTATGAATGCACATCTGGTGTACTACTGACTGCCGGGTGCATGTCTCCTAGTTCAGGAAAGTACACACATCACTCTGAAGCAAAGATCATTCTCTTCAGGTTATTATAATTTAAACAGTTCAAGATTTTGAAACACACTTCACATTTTGTGCATAGTTATTTTATTTCTTAAAAAGTAGAAAGAATAAAATTTCTTACTTCACTGTGCAAGTTCATTTACTTTGAATAAAATGTCACATCCAAAGGCAGAAATCTCAGATATTTTCTGCTGTACCATTGTCTAAGATGTTTATTACATAGCAAAGAAAACCACATCTCAATTAAGTAAAGTAATGTGCTGATTATCTCCTATTCTAAGTTCACTGTGCAAACATGTGTCCTTCCACTGTAACTCATCTTCACCAAGCCATGGTTCCTTCTGTACTCTATTGCAGTCTTGAGTTCATGACTAGTGCAGATCGGACTGCTGTCACTCAACAACGGAACATCCAGAATCAAACACAACACTTGTATGGCAGAAGCAGACCATTTTCCACTGAACTAATATTAACAGACAGACTTGGAGCAAAGGAGTCATCATGGACACAAGAGCAGAGGTACGGCACCTATCCCAATCTCAAGTCATTTCCTCAAACCTTGCGCTCATGAAGGACTGTCTCCCATAGCAGAATTCTGTGTTTGAAGTCTTGGAACTGAATAGTTTTCCACAGTGCTACCAGGGCTGCCACCATGTGATGAGACCCCAAAACTGTTTTCTACCATAATAGATGAAGAACACTTGACCTGGTCTAGTGTTCCATTTGGAGTCTTGACAGTGGAATCAGGAAGGGAATTGGGCATAGTCAGTGCTGCAGGAAGAGAGGAAGGAGGATTGAATATAGCTTTGGGTGGTATTGGAGGAGGGGTTGGGAAAGACTGAGTACGGGGAGAAATAGTTGGAGGGGAAATGTTCATGATGTTGGTGTTATCTCCACTCCCCATCCGGCGGTGTGTGGGGAGATCAAAGTCTTCATAAGACAAGTTGTTAAAATTGTTGCTGATACTACTGCTTGGTGTCTGAGAGAACTCTGAGTAGCCTGAATCACGCAAGTCATGGCCATCACTGTTTGACTCTGGAAACTCTGATGTGGATGACTCCAGGCTGATATCAACCACTGAGTCAATGCTGAAGACCCCTGATGATCCCTTCAAATAATAAGAGCATCTTATAGTTGCACTGATTCTTAAAAGTAACATTTCTCAGGACCAACATGGAATTTAGTACTTCTTACACTAGTACTAAAATGAAACTATGTATATATTGATATTTAATAAAGAGGTAATGTGGATGAAAAGAGCAGGGCATAATCATAATAACATCACAAAAACATGCTGTTTCTTTAGCATCTGTAGTGGCCATCTAAAGAGTCCATTCCTATTTCCTCATTAAAAAAACTTGATGGGATATCACATATAATACAATTGCAATATTATGAACAAAATTTGTTTTGTGCATATGAAATCAAGAAAACATAGCAACTGAAAATGGTCATGTCTAAACTTCACCTACTTACCTTCTTCACTAGACGTTTGGGAGGAGCTGGTGGTGTTTGACTGGTATCGATGAACAAGCCTGTGTTCCGCTTGTCAGGTGCTAAACACAAAACACAGAGAACATAATTTAATGTTTGAAAACATTCCTATATGAAAAGTATACAGCATGTCTATTAAATTAAATGTATCCATGTTTACAGAGGCTTTTCAATAATAAATAGGAAAATACTAATTTCTCATAAATTTCAATAACTGGTCTAACTGCATGTGTAACATCTGTAATTTTATTTACAAATTTAATAAAATGGTGTTATGAAGTTAAACTAAGTGTTCAAAGGCACAAACTGAATATGTTTTGGAATCTGTAGTGGTGGAAATTATACAGAGAAGTATGAAATATACAACCTACATAATGTAAAAATGTCTTAGGTAGAAGAATAAGCGGAACTGTTACCTCACCATACAGACTGAAACATTTTAAGACAAGCAGATATTATATATTCTGAACAGAAATTCTTGTTTTAAAAAATCAAGCCATATTAGCAGACAGAGGAAGAAGATAATGGCAAGAAAACAATAATTAAAATAAATTACAAAAATTGTTTCATGTCAGTTTTGGTAAAAATTTTATATTGAAAAATAATGTAAACTACATACTCCAGCCCAATCAATTTATAGTATTAGGCAACAAGTTATACAACATGTCTATGGGAACAAGCTATGGTATTTTCAAGGGCCACATGTACTAATTTCTATTCTCAAGTAGGCAATCAAGCACAGGGACATGACACTCACTTTGCCCTCTAGGAGGAAGCGGTGGAGCCTCCTCCACACTAGACTCAGACCAAGAGTTGCGTAACTGCAATCCATCTGGTGGACTACCAGTACTGATTATTCCAGATGAGTTGTTAGGGAAGGAGAATGGTTTGCTGTGGGATCGCTGATGTGTGGGTTTGGGTGGCCTAGGGACTGGGCTACCATCAGAATCGAGACACTCGCTGTAACAGAACAAAATGCAACTTAACAATACATGAAAAATAAAGGTTCAGTCAAACAAAACTGGGCCAAGGTACAATCTACAAAACTCTTAGTGTCATTCTCGAGAAGTAATAGTTGCTCATCTCTTGAAGACATTCTATGCTCTTATGGAGCTAGATGAGTCCAGTTCACACTCTCACATCATATCATGTAATGATCCATTTTAATATTATTCTCCCATGTGTTCTCTTGCCCTAAGGTTTTCAGAATAAAGTGCTGTATGTACTTGGCATCTCAGCCATGTCAGCTACATGCCCTTTCAATTTCCTTCTCTTAGGTTTAATCACCCTTACATATTAAATAAAGAGTAAAATTATGAAGCTCCCCATTACATACTTCTCCCATCCTCCAATCACCTCCTCTCTCTTGTTCTCATATACCCTCAATCTGCATTTTTTGCTTCAGATGGGAGACATATTTTCATATTCATATATAGCAAGTGGTAACATTACAGTATTGCATATTTTAATCTTTAAGTTTTAGATAAAAGACAAGAAGACAAAATATTCTGAACTAAACAGTGGAAAGAACTTCTTGAATTCAATCTGCTCTTAACTTCACCACAAATTCAATACATATTTTACATTTGCATGATTCAGCTGTAAAACAGGACTGTACCATTCAAAACAGGACGTATGGTAACCAAAAACATACAAGGCTTTCAATAAGTGGCCTGCAGGCTAAATCAGGTCCATATATAGCATGTTGACAAACAACAAAATTATCCAGGCACACCAAAAAATAATATTAACGATGGTTATGAAGGCTATGTTTGCCAATCAGATTTATATAATGTAATTCATGACCATACTGTACCTTCTTCTGGGATATGACATGAAGAGACTGTCAGAAATAGCAGAAAACTACTATACATACATGTGCGTAACACACACAGAAAACTGAAATCACAAAAGCCTCAAACATAAATCACTACCCACGGTACAAAGAATCTACTTGCCGTGATGATCGCATGACAGGCAGGGAAGAGTAGTCATTTCCTCCTCGTGTAGGTGTCCTGGCCAATGTGTCAGTGTTGGAAGACATCGTGTAACCTGCAGATCGTGGTCTAGTCTCTCTCTGTGGGATTGGTGGAGGAGGGGGCAGAGTAAGGGACTCTCTGTGACTACTTGGGTAATGCACGCTTCCATTCATCCGTTCCAGTAGCTCCTTCACACAAGACACGTTACATCACAGCAAAATGACCCATAGCAGACATCACAATAGTTATGGCAGAACATAAGCACGCCACAATCCACAATGCTTAATAATACATACGGGAAAAGGCACACTGTGAAACTGCAGCTAGACTAAATAAACAAGAGTATTAAATCCAGCTGCACAACATAATGGTGAGGCAAACTACTGCCTTAAATTTAAATTTCAATGAACTGAAATAATCCTCAGTTTAACTTTAACATTATCAAAATATTTTTGTTACACAGAAGGAAAACTGGGGTCAGTTTTTATCCTCGTTTATGTTTAATGGTTGGACTTAATTTCACACACATTAATGCATCTTGCATGTATTGTTTTAATATTAACCTTCGTGAACTTTATATACACATCTTGTAGCAAAGCAATGAACTCAACACAGTACTATTATAAAAAATAGAAACATTTGAAAATACTAATGCATTAACAATTAATAAAACTTATACATTGCACATAATACCAGAATTAGAGAAGGCATATTTAAATTAACAAAGAAATAAATTATATACAAAATTTAGAAATTAAATACACTTATCTTCATCATTAAATCTCTTTTCAAAATGTACTTTAATCAAAGCGCATTTTCATGGAGGGTTTTAATCTGCAATATTCTGTGCCCAGAACACAGAAGTGCCATCACACTACTGTATTACAAACGTTTTCTCTTCTTACCCCATTTGACAAGCAATAGTACAGTTACCATTGGTTTGCTGTAGATGTCTTCATCATCAGTACCCTGCTCCTCTGTGCTAAGGAGATGTCCATATGCACTGGTGCTAGATGCTGATGATCTGTTACTTGGGGTTTCACTACTACATGCTGCTACTGGCTTCTTCTCAGTAGGCAAAGGAGGCAATGGTGTGCTGCAAAATAAGATGTGCAGTTCGTTTTACATGTTATTTACGCTTTAGCATAAGCAAAGAAAATACCTCATGGGCCCATCCCTGCCTGTCTGTCTGTTGCATCTTTAAGCTAGCCCCACTGAGGCCATGCCTAGGAACTAGGCAACTCCAAGTGATTCCTCAAAGGCCAAAGTGATCCCTGGGGCTTGCACTCCTGGGGTTTACAAACTCTTGGGCACAGAGCGGGTTTTACTAGAACTACTACTGAATAATCTGCTTCATCTGAGTGTATAACTGGAAAACACATTTTTACAACTACATAAATGACATAAGCAGCATAGTCAATGATTTTCACTTTCAATCAGCATTGCTTTCACACAACAAATTATCAGTTAAGTCCCACTTCTTACACTATCTCTGAAGTGTCCACTGATGTTGACACTTGTCTCTGAACTATGTGTCTTGAATAGAAAATAGTAATTTTCAGATTCATTATGTGTACCCAAGTCACTGCACAGTTAATGAAAATAATTATAATTGATGAACAATTAAGAATGCTACACAACAGAATTAAACTTCCAGTCAAATTGTAAATTCATTAAGTAAATGTGTCTGGGAAACATGTCATGAGGGAGTATGGGGAAGTGATGGTAAAGCTCCTTGCATTCCAGTCCTTGGCACTAGTATTA
>NW_019059962.1:732023-754877 GCF_000696155.1 Zootermopsis nevadensis | reverse complement strand
AGCCCAAACAGGAGGTTGTTTGCAGCCCAGAGCCAATCTGGATTTGGCAGTGAAGAGGAAAAAGTCAAACCATCAACCATCCATCCAGCAATTACTTTGTTGAATGAGCTATCCTAGATCACTATGAATATTACACCATTTAAAATCCTTCAGAACTTTTCAATCATCACAAAATGTGTTCATAAATCAACCTCTCAACATAGAAATTTGAAGTCTGCATTACTGCACACCTGAACAAAGGAAAAGAGTAGATGTGTATTAACACAATTTCCTATGTTGTCTTCAGAATTTAAACACACTAAATATTCACTATGGACACAACAATAATTTGATACAATTAGAATACTTTTAAATATTACTGCCAGTTATAAGAACAGAATTTCATTACAAAAGCACATTATTATTCCATCACTCACTTTATGATACTTGTAGTTTGGGAATTGTCAGACTGGGACTTGCCCCGACTTCTACTGCTCATTGGGCCCAGATCCCGAAGACCCTGTTTCAACTGAGCAAAGCGTTCCTGAAGACGGCGATGAAGGGGCTGTACTCCAGGTGGTGCCAGCTGCCCATGCAGATACAACCCACTCTCCAGAACTTGGATCTACAAAAGTCACACTGGGATAAGTTTGGAAAATACTGCTATTTAAGAATTAAAATTCTGTTAAGCATAATATTTCTGATTTGAAGAAAGTTGACAGCATTTTTTTATATGGGCACTAAATTTCCACTAATGGAAAAATCCAATAAATAATTACAAAGAGAATCTACAGAGCCAGGAGATCTTATCAACCTGTATGGATTTGACAAAAGTCACTGCAAATTAAAGTGATGTCATATTAAACCACCACATGTCCACTTCAGTATAGGGACAGGACACTTGGATAAGGACTAAGAGAGAGAGATCAGCAAATTACATGTAGTTTCTAGAGCATTAAGGAATAAGCAAGAATGGATAAAGTCAAAAACAAGGACACGAGGTAACAAGGCATAAACACTAAAAGAAAAGTTGTTCAAATTAGTGATCCAGTGAAAGAAACCCACGCTAGGCATTTCTTATACAGCACAAAATATTAAGACGACAAATAAATAACCACTGAGGAGATCAAGGTCAAAGTGATGAAAACAAGTAAAGGAAGATATACACAAGAGATCAGGGAAGCGTAGACACAGACAAGAGGACCTCTTATGGAAGGACAGACAGAAATGAAGAAGGCTTGTGACAGAATGACTGACCCTGGAGGAAATTTCAACGAATTATCACAGTTATACTGAACACAGCATGAATGTGATCCCACTTATGCACCTGGTCCAGTATGAGAGTCTTGAGCCTGTAGACATGATCTGTAAACTCCGGGTGCTGTCTGCTGAACTCTTGTGTGAAGAAAGCTTGCTGGTACTTGGAGATGCCACCCATCACGTTTGCATCAATTATACCCTGCACCAAAACAGATAAACTACTGACTGGCATTATTGGTCATGATAACTCTAGCTGGGTGGGATGACACAGAAGAAATGAGGTAGCCAATTCAAATCCTGAACATAAACCTGCTATTCTGGTGTGGTTAATTTTAATCAGCTCCTCCATGAAAATTCAGGGTGTACCTTGAAATCGGCCAAAAAGCCATATCATTTCCAGTTCACCACATGCATTCATACTTGCATTTCATTCAGCACAAAATAACCTCTACCCACAGTAGACTGTTGTTAAAGCTATACCTCAGAAGTAAATAGTCACAAGTACAGTTTAGATCCTTTTCTACTGACATTACAAAAAATTCTTTAGAATGACATTTATCTGGTATTAATAATACAAGGCAATAACTAGCACTTTAAAATACCAAAATACACTTTTAATTGTCACTTGGAACATGCCAGCTCTATGTTTCTACTAAATACATGCATGGTTATATGAGTTATGTTTGTTTCTCTCAGATGTACACAAGTAGAAACCATCATGCTAGGGACAGTTTAAAATATGAGCAATGACCAAACAATGAGGTATTTACCTACAATATGGAGATATGACTGAAATACAAGAAACTGCAGGAGTGTATAGCAATGCAGTCTGTAATTACCTGCAATCTCATGCTGAAAGGATTGATGTTTCTCTTTCTGTCCAGAGTGTACTGGTTGAAAAGCTGCCGCAGTTCCTTGTTCACACTTTCCATTGTCTCACATGCAAACTGCACTGGTGCCACTTCCTTCTCACTCTTTTCTATCACTTCAAACCATCGCAAGATTCCAGGCAAGGAGCTAGATGTCACCAGCACTGTACGTTCTATCCAAAGGCTCTGTTCATGCAAGAAAATGGTTCAAAGAAAAACTTCCAGGAATAACTTATGACGCCTATTTGCCTTCAAATGCTACAGTCTATGAAGAAAGCCTAGTAAGAACTACAGATTAATAACCATAAATATAATGGTGTAAAGAATACCTTTGGAACTTTTATGTACTCTATAGAGTATTACCTTTCCAGTCTTCTTCACATACTGACATTAGAAAACTGTGTCAGTTGAGTTCTATTACATACAGATTTTACTGTTATAATATATCTTGCACCTAAGACAGAGGTCTGGACTTTCTAAATTGGACCTCAAGCAAAGAAGAATTCTGTAACCATCTCCATGGAAGTGTTTTCTTTTCAAGGAGCTCATAGTTTCACAGCTAATCAAGAAATTCCCCACCTGTATAACACAATGTTCAAAAGAGCCCACCACTTGACCCTGTCTTTGTCATACATATCCAGTCCAAAGTCTCATACCACAGTTATTTAAGATTAAGTGTCCCAAGTGGTCTTGTCCTTCAGGTTAACCAATTCAAATTTTTGATGCTTTTTTCATCTCCAAGTGTGCTGTTTACCTTGTCCATCTCATTTTCCTTCATTTGACCATCCTAAAAAAATTTGATAAAGCACACAAATCTGTGGTGTTACAGAAAAGAAGATTAAGTAACTAAACATTTTTCAGGAGAATAAGAAACAATGGTCATGAAATAATTACTTAACTCTGTATTTCACTGTCACTGAACTGAAGACATTGTGCTTTAATGACAAGACCTTCACAGTAATGACAATGCAATGTTCTAATTTTGACCAATTCCTGACACAACACTCTTTTCCACAACAACACAGAAATTGTGAAGCTCCTCAGTATGAAATATTCTCCATCCTCCAGTCACTTCTCTCTGAGGTAAGAAAGGTCCTTGCTGCTGTTTAATAGTTTGGCAAGGCGCAGTTGATAGTTTCGTGTTCTAGATCTTGACAATTGCCATGGCTGATGCATATCCAGTAACAACTTTTACACTTTCCTACTGTTTACTAAGACACCCTTATTTTCAACACTCACCTTGAACTCATTATCTTTGTCAACAGGTCCTTTGTGAACAGGACGGTCCAGCTGGAACCTTCGGACATCATTCACCTGGTAGAAGCTTGCAATCTTTTCTGGAATATCTGTGCCAGCTTCAACAAAGAGTGGATTATCCTCTGGTATCGGTTTCACATTGCAGATCTGGATATCTGAAGATCTATCTAAGGAAATTCACAACTCATTTCTTGCCTTGAGTCTACATCCACTCACCTTTTTTCATTTCAAGACAAAATACTTTTCAATCACACAACAAACTCACCTTCTGGTATTTAATATTTGCATGAAGATAACAGAAAGCCGTAAGCAGTTAGTTATATTATTTGAGTGTCAATTAATGGTAAGAGCATATTTATACTGATATTATGAAACACTGACATTAATTAGAGCACATAATACTGGTGGTTCTGAGCCAGACATCTTGTTCAACAAGAGTTATCATGTTCACCAGTCATGCCTGGTGCCATATCTAAAACAAAGCATAGCGCTTTTCATATGAAACAAACATATGTCCATCCACTCATCTGCATATTTAATTTTGAACACTACATAATTACTTTCAACGGAATGTAATACTTGGGGTGTTATATAAGAAGTAAGCAAGCAAGTTTTATTCAGACGTGAACTGGTCTCTTCATAACACATGATTTACATGGAACAGAAGTTCAGTGTTATTAAATTCAGCATAAAAATGGCTCATAATACAAAATGTAAGTTCATATTATAAAATACAAAGTCACTATAGTCTATCGTTTTTACTTAGAACATCTTTTCAATATGGGATAGTAGTTTATGCTTATGTAGTCTTTTATAACTGTAACGATAATGAGATTTTGTCAGCAAAAGACCTCAAAAGGAAAGATCACCTGCGAGACAACGGCACATGCAAAGCAAAAATAAAAATGGATCTTATAGAAACACATTTCAAGGTTATAAATTGGCTGAGAAAAGGGTCCAGTGATAGGCTTTGTGATGATTGATGTTACATAACCATTTGATCAACTCAAAAAATATCAGCTATTCAAGGAATATGATGCAGTATTAAAATACGCTCTACAAGCCAATAATAAATGGATAAAAAGTGCTGTCTGAAGTAAAGAAGGATACACTGTCCCTCTGAATTGATGATGGTGTCATCTGGTGGCGTGTTCTTCATAAGGATTTGTGCTGATGGAAACTCTGTCTGCAGCCGCTGAGTGAATGCACCAATTCGCTCATACTCCAGGCCTCGGTACACAAACAGTTTATTCTGTGGGTCATTAGATAGTCATTAGGGAAAGCTCTGAAAAAACAGAACATTCTGAGAAAACCAACTACAACATAAAACACAGTTTTAAAGGCCTTACAAAACATAAAGCTGCATCTCACCCTGACAAAAAGTGGAAAGCTGAGTCCATAAAATCCAACTCTAAAGTACTCTGGTTCAGGCCTCAACTGGGTCAGGATGTTGTCAAAGAACTTGGCCTGTGTCCGGAGTATTTGGCTTAATTTGGCATAGTCAAACAGACGGCGTTCATAAAGTTCTGCAAGCTCCTTGCAAAGGGGGATGCCTTTCTCCCAGCACTGAAAAAACATGACATTAAATTCTCAGCAATGACATCACTTCTTATTACTCTTGTCTGTAACATGCTAGTGGTTTTGTATCAGCTTGATCTATGAATTTTCACTTTTCCCACCACTGAATAAATTTTGTAAAACCAATGCAAAGATTTCTGAAACCTTCATATTCTGCTCATCATGTTCATAGTTCTGACATCCCATTCACCCACTGAGCAGACCTAAAGTTTAGTCTAGATTATAAGGAGGAAGCTGAAGCATTTACCAGCCCATTTATGTAACAAATTTATTAAAAAAAGATCTTGACATTGTAAATATTTACATCAGTGACAGTCATGTGAGGTACAACAGTCCTGGCAACATCAAAAACAATCTTCTGACATTTCCAGAAATGTTCAAGCCATTCTGACACCCTGGATGGTGACAGACACCTATCAATTAATTTGAAAACTGGAAACTCACTCAGAACTGACTTCAGGATAAACACAGTCCTGCTGCAAATATACCTGTACCATCATAATCTTGAATAATGATACAAAAATAATTTAATACTAAAATGTATACTACAGCATTAACTGACAGACATACAGTAGCAAATTCTGGTCTATAAATCACAGTGTGTTGAAATTAAATATTATTAAATCACTCCAACCATTATACCACAGTACAAAGTTATTTTAACATTAATAACAAAGATGACAATAATGTCATTATCACTGTTCCTGCATCTACTGCTGTTATTGTTGTTGTTGTCATCATCATCATTATTATTGTTATCATCATGATTATGCCACTACCATGCAAAACAGTTAAACATTTCCTTTATACTACTCTACATTTAATGCCTAGCCATGGACTACTATCCCAACCAAAGCATTTGCTGCTGGTAATGTACCAGATCTCATCATATCATTTCATGTGCTCCAGAAAAAACTAAAAGTTTGTGTATATTGTACTCTCTTAGTACATCAATGGGTTTTACATTCACCTTGCCACTATCAAAGTACTTGATGATTTGATGATACAACTGCTCCTTCCTCTGCCATTCCTGTTGTCCTGGATAGTGTGGGTCTGACACAAGAGTGCGGGCTGTCCAGCTCAGCTGATCAGCGTAAAGTTTCATGGTGAACCCTGCCTCAGTATAGTTTTCTGCTGGGAGGTGGAGGTCATGTAGCTTGTAGATATAGCGCAGATACATCTCCTTGCGGTTTATTTCATTTTTGTAAAAGTTCTGAAAGAAAGATGCTACATATTAAACAAAACACTGAATAACTGGCAAAGGAAAGGTTGTTAAGCTATAGTTGACAATTTTACTTTTCTGCAGAGGAATCACAACAGTTATAACATCAATTCAGATTACTTCCTAGTAATTATTATGATAAAATCATTAACTACACTGGTAAAAGTCTGAGGCCCTGCTGTGTAACATTTTGTAACATACTGACTTTTTACAGAGAGAAGCCCTTTTCCCCCTGCCAAACATCCATGCTGGGGGAGACCACCCCTTGATGGCTGTCCATGATTACTTATTTAATACATTATAAAATCATTACAATGAGATATCTTTTGAGGGGAAAAAAGCAGTAAATCTTATCACTGTTCCAACAGACTTAACATACTGCATATCAGATTTGAATACCCATGCTACAGAAATAACATGCAAATAATATCTTCATTCAGCACAAACCATATAACATGAAACTATTAGAAAATGTTCACAAAGGCATTTAGCAAACCTTGGAGAGTGCAATACCTTTCAGAATCAATCTCTTTATATATTCTACAAGTGATATCCTGGACCAGTAGACACCATACAGGAGACCAAGACACAGATGGGCAGAATGGTGACTGAATAATACTTTATGGATATAAGAAGTTATTATTTGAACAAAAACAATAAATAATTACTACAGAATCATTCAACAACAAAACAGTCAGCAAACACTGGCGAGGTATAACAACAGTATGTCTAACAGAATCAGCTTGATTGGCTCAATCTGTTCACTGACAGTGCAGACTATGATCATGTCAATATATACCAGCAAGTTAACGGTGCAGGACATGCGTTTGTCCCGGTTCTCATCACCCTGTATGACACTACGGTAGTCCAGTAGTCTCTCTAACAGTCTTGTAACAGAGCTGATAAATGCTGCCCCGCTTTCCTTCCAAGCTGGATCCTCTGATTGGACACGGTCCAATAGCCTGAAAACAGAAGTTAATTTTAATGGAACTACAAACAACTCTAAAATGGTAAAGTCAATTAACATTAGAAACTTTTTAAATTCTATGATTGCATTTTATCTGCGAGTATTAGCCAACCCTTTGAAGCCAAAGCTCATCTAAATAATAGCACAATGAAAAACAACACATCTACACTACAAAAATCAATTAGTTTTCGGAAATAATTGCAGTTTACTCTGAGAATCATATGAAAGCAACAATTACACTCTGTGGACAAAGTGCAGAGCTGACTGTTAAAACAAGGTAGTACATACAATTGCCATTGGCTTTACATGGTTAAAAAATGTGTGCATGAAGCTTCAGGCATGCATACAGCAATCATAGACTGAATTGTGTGAACAATGAAGAAAAAACATTTGATGCCATACGATAAATGGAATGACAAAGATATGAGTGCATTATTGCCATGAATAAGAAAGTTTTAAGTCCCTGTTAAAACTAAAAGATGGAGGAGAGAAAAGAGAGAACTTCAGTTCTGTTAGTAAGTATGAAAGTGTGCTACTCCAATATAAAAACTGATTACTCACACTGCACTCAAATGTTCCCTGGTTTGCAAGAAAAGATAAAAATATTACAAGTAAACTTATGTAAGTATGTCCATTTCTTAAGAACTTAAAATTAATTATACAGAAGTGAGTAGGCAGTCACGGGAACTCACATGGTATTGAAAAGTTGTCTGTACTCATCATCTCCTTTGTTTTCACTGATCAAGATGTCCAGCTTGTCTATCAATTCAGATTCAACTTGCTTGAAATTTCCATGGTACTTCTGTTCACACTCCATCATGTCAAAGAATATGTGGAGTGTGGCCTTACGAAGCTCAGACTCTGGAACCAGCGTGACTTCCAAAAATGGACCCACCATTGATGGGATGAAGTTGATTTTGTGTTCACCTGAAAAAAGAAACAAACAGAAACTTAAAATGGTTCACACTATGTAGTATTTTAGTCAATCCTCTTACAAAATCACCATTTGATTAGCAAAAGTTTTTATTCTTGTTCTTCTCCAGCTTGTAGTATACTCTTGAAGCAGACGTACTCTCATAATTAGACACCTGTATGTTCATGCAGCATATAATCAATCACTTTCAGTGTGTATACCCCTGATGAAAAGACCGGTGGGCCAAAACATGTTGGGAAAATACATTGCTAATATACTTAGTTATATTGTGATGTTTTTTTTTTCTTCAAGTAACACTATAAGATCTGAACCTACACAATTGTGTACTGAAGTTCAAAAGGAAGACCTATCACTCCAATGTGCAGAAACATTCACTGATACAAGAAGTACAACCTTCATTTATTAGTGTGTGCTTTGTGCTTTATAGCAGTCAAAACAAAATAAGGTTTTATATATATATAAAAAGATCCAGAGGCTACATACCAAGGTTGGACCACATGGACAGAATCTGGAATCCCATTAGAACCCTCATGTCACCATATTTTTCAATGATCTTCTCTCGCTTCACCTCGCTAAATTTCTCCAACTGCAAGGATGGCTGTGTCAGGAATGCTACAGCCAGGTTGAAGTAGTTACCCCACAGCTGA
Source organism: Zootermopsis nevadensis (assembly GCF_000696155.1). The sequence continues at coordinate 746,164 of NW_019059962.1, read as the reverse complement.
AATTACAATAGTATATATATCTGAGAATGTAAACATTTTACAAATAACAAATGAACGGAATGTAACAGAAAAATAACAGGACTCTTCTTGTTGTACTTTACTACAAAGTTACTAAAAAATGTGAAAACATTTCACGTCCATTTTTACATGATTTAAACAAAACTGTGACACATTTCTTACATGTAACAGTACCACACTTGGAGCTTACATCAGCCAATAACTTCAAGCAGCACAAATTGTAATGCATATGCATAGTGTTTAAATGAACATAACATTCAATCTATATGGCATATATTAGTATTTTCAGTGTTACTATTACAACTTGTCTAAAAGTGCTTAAGAGAATACTATATTTTGAAACACTGTTGAATGTGTAAAAAAACCTGTTTTTCTTGCTGCCATAATGCTTAGAGAAGTATATAACCTTTTATATTTTTTCAATTAATTTCCTCTTATTTTATTCTTATTAGAATTATTGATATCTGTCAAGAGAAAAGTGAACTACAGAAACATCATGAACAAACTATTATATATATAACATGACTTTTATATGAACAATTGCATTAACTATATACAGTTAAGTGAAGTCGGGCACTGTAGTATCAGGTGTTCAGTATGTCCATCTCTGATCCTTGATATTATTTCAGAAAGGAAATTAAAAATTAAAACAGTCAGTCCTTTTACGAAGACCATGTACAACCGTTAACATCTCATATTGCACAAAAAGTAGTTTCCTGTTCCCCAGGTGGTTAGGGTCTTGAGTCACATAAGCAGGAAACTAACTTCTGAAATGATTTGAGTTAAATATAAAATTAATTGATTACAGTTTTACTGCTCTTTTAAAATAAAAATATTATACTAAAACCTTGTTACAAAAATGTGCGCTAAAGCAGAATTGGAAGTAACATATTTTAGTGATCATAATGTACCTGACTGTCAAAGTGACATCGTGAATCTAAGAAGTTAAAGACGAGAGGTTGTGCCAGTTCCTGCAGAGCATTCAATATGACGTTGTTAGCAACCATTTTTATGACAAGCCAATCTGGAGGGAACACCTCTTGTTTCACCAGATCTCGAAATACCAAGAAGACTCGCAGGAGGAAGTCTTTCTTGGGTTTGCGATCTGCAAGCTCTTCCCACAAGCGTTTATAGTGGAACTCATCTAGCAGTTGGAGCAGACCAATTAAACATGCCACCAAACAGCCCTAGAAACAGTTCATGTCTCAGCATTATAACTGTACTAGGTATCAGTTAGTATCATAGGTCTTGTATTCTCCACCTAATATTGTTACAGATCTTACCAGAACAGCAGATGAACGATCTATAATGATGAGGACAGTCTGTATGAGCATGTCCAATGTTGTGAGACACAGAATCTCCACATCATGATGCAGGCAGTTGTTCACCTGAAACATAACATGACATCTAAATTGCAAACTTTCTAAAGGTCTGCAGAAATGATTCATTTGTTGCACACTGTCAATTTTCTGACATACTAACATAAAAACTTTCTACTATATTCATGTAAATGGTCTCTTATTAAACAGATATAAAATATGTTAAAACTTTTGTTTGTAAGATTAAATTTGGAACTTCTTTAACAGGAGACAAGTAACTACAATACACCCCAAGGTAAGAAACAAAAATATAAAATTTGACTTTGTACATATAATGCCATTTAAAGTAATATACCATGTGACAATACACTCTATTATTAATGCTGAATATACTAGAGCTGCAACAGACAACGCATATGTGAAATGAGATGGCAATTATGAAATGATTTCTTACATAATACCTACAGAAATGACATTTTCTCCTCTCTGCACCCCAGTCCATGGGTTAACAAGCCAATGTAGATCACTGATTGGTTGTTAAATTTTCATATAATCTAACTGATGGGTTGTTAAACTTGCATATATTCTAATTTGAGTGGTTTTAAATCTATGGATTGTGAGCATGCCTTGCATGAGTTGCAAAGTTAAAGTAAGTAATTATATTGTGCCATATTTTTCAAAGCGAAAATAATAATTTTAGAAAAAACTAGTAACACCACTTTGCTCAATTGGTTATGTTTCTGTCAGTGAAAAATGGGTCATGTAGTAAATAAGTTTAAAAACCCACTTCTAACCTACTTTCCCTGCACTGTGAGTGACAGCCTTATGACAGACTTTGCTTCACATTCACCTCTACATTGCCTCACCTTCCCTTGCTCTTGTGTCTGTCGTTGCTTGAAGAGGAAGCTCAGGATTTCACCAAGTATCTCTGTGCACAGGCGCAGCTCATCACGGTGAGCTAAATGGACACGAAGATGCTTACAGCTTGTTGAGAGCAGCAGATTACGAGACTCTGTAACATAATGTTGGGTACACTGATTTATTATTATTACGACAATGTCTCTGTGGAACTGCAGCCATTAATGAAACTACTGTTCAACCCTCAGATGATAGAGTGAATATGAAGCAGCGGTGAAATGATACTAACACAAGAGAACTAAAGGAGAAAAGCCTGTCCCAGTGCCATTTTGTTCACCATAAATCCCACATATACTGCTCTGGGACTGAACTCCAGCTGCCTCTGTGGTAAGAAGGTGGTGACCAACTACCAGTGCAATCGCACAGTCAGAGTACATGTTTCATGAAACACTTCACATACTTTCTGTGACAATAAACTTGGCTGTATAATTTGTGTAAGGATTTATGAAAGTGTTCTATCCTGTAAAATATCATTCTGTACTTGACCTGTCTATAAAAGTGAATCATTTTCTCCAAAAGCTGGGTGGGCCATGCACAATATTAATTGTTAATTAAAGATAGTGCATCTTTTAACTAAACCCTTCCCGTATTTATTCACTCAATCATCATATCATGCCCATCATGTTTCTTTAGCACAGCACACCATCCCATCTGCCTTAATGTGCATGACTGTAATCTTTCTTATTAAACTTAAAAATCAAATATATTTAAATGTAAATAGATAAAAGAAATTACTCTTCCTATACAATACTTAGAACGTTTTTAAGATGAGTTTATGTGCCATCGACTATTTTAAAATAGTTTAAAATAATATGGTAGGGGTCACCATAAGCATAAAAGAACTACTCAAACATAATAAACCAAACTAAATAAATCTAAACCAAACCCAACCAAGTAGCACTGTGGGAAATAGTGGAAAATCCAAAATACATTCTGAAATTTGACTCAACATTTTCATATATTTATGCAGGTGTAACTTTATGCTCTATCTTCTAATTATGAGATATACATACCAGAGACAGAACAATTATGTGACTCACCATCATCAGTGAAGAGTTTACTTGTAACCAAGTTGCGAATGGCTGTCAGTTTTGCCTGGGTCAGCTGGGGCAGTAACTCCCTTGGCAAACTTTCCAGCATGACTGTTGCCAATTTGGTAATCTTCAAGATGGGTAACACATGAATCAGCTGTTCATACACAGCACTTATGCTGTGTAACAAGGCAACCTGTGAAACAGAAAAAAGTAACACTGCTTCATAACAATTAAAAATACTTCTATTACAACTATACATAAAAATGTAAAAACATGAAGAATGCTAATCCTACAATTTTCAAAACTTATTCAGCCTTTTCTAGTTTGTGTTGACTCAGCCTATCAGAATGCTGCATGATACTTAATAACTTAATATATCCAGCTGCTACCAGAAACCAATTGCATCCATCAACAATGCTTTCAGTTTCTTCCCTAATGTAATCATAAGAGATAATGTCTGCTTTCTGTGTCTTACAAACTTTCAAATACCTCAACCATAATGTGGGAATGAGTCTGAATACTTAAAAAGTTCTGGCAATGTAGCAAAAGGTTTACAAAAGGGCATCACAAAGAATGTGAAAATGGATATGCAAAGCATGTTGGTGGGGGGGGGGGGGGGGGATAATTCTGCCAGACAATTCAAACACATGCTGCAACAGAACCTTAAAACATGCCACAATAGCTCATAAAAAGTCATTAAATCAACCAAGAAATAAAATAAAAATAGTCTGTTATGTCAATATACCTGTGTTGGCAATATAACATCACTAGATGTGGCCAACATTTTGTTTAGTGCTGTAAACACACTATAGAGGTCCTTTTTGAAGCTGTCTTCATACTGGCCACCAGTCGCTCGAGAAAATAGGAGCCGAGACTGGATGATGAACTTAAAAATATACTCCAGTGAGCGAAAGCACTTCTGAATTGGCTCCTGCTTGTCGGTGGAACTAACCCACTCAGCACAATGCTGCACACTGCTCAACAGCCCTCTGGAAGCAAATAAGCTCACTATGTTCATGGTCAACACAAACTCCACATCCAGAGCCAGAGTGAGTATTCTTTGGAACTTATCCATTCATGTGACATTTGAGGTTTTCACAGTTATTACAAAAATTATTATGTTTTTCTGAGTTTCAGAGAAACACACTGTCTCCATCTTCAACTGAAGGCATCTGTTGGCTTCTACTGATCAGACAACACAGTGCCAAAACCCATAACATCAACATTATTCATTCATGTTTGCTTTAATCAGAATAAAGTGTGCAGTACAAATTCTTGCACACATACTTTCCTTCAGAGCAAAATCAAACACACTGTGTGATAGTACAACACTGTGCCTTCAGGCCATATCAAATCCTAGGTATTAAGATGCATCAACTGTAAAAACATAACCATAAAAACAGGTAGACTAAAGATTAATTGCAAAAATATTTTTGAACAGTGGAAAAACATCTTTAGGGAAGAACATTATAAAATATGTAATTCTTACACAGGTATCTGACTATCATGGAACCATGAGAAGAGTGACAAACAACTGTGTGTGTGTCTCAAGAGAACAAGAGAATAAAATATAAAGATGGCTGTCTTCTGGCTTGTAGCAATGTGTAGTCTGGTAGTTTACCAACGTCTCAGAGGTCTTTGCTGCCTAGATCATCAGGGCAATGACTATATGGTGCTACAACCCAAAAGACAGCCATCTTTGTACTCACTGCCATGAAAACCTCAAATCACACAGAATAAAATATTTTACTAGTAGTGTAGCAAACCCATTGAAATTCAACAGTGAATGATTTATTTCATATCTCCATTGCTCACAGTCTTTTCTCCTTTTGTAAATTTCACATGTATCTTTATCTTCTAACTCTCCTTTCTCCAGTATTCCCTTCCAGTCCTTTAATTTCTCTGTCCTATTATCATTCCTCTCCCATTTCTTCCTTTTATTTACCACTGCCATACTTCATCTCCTTCCCTTCAAGATATGCAATCAAAAGAGTACAATGAAAGATATCAAATGTGCTACATAAAACATTATTTGAGTGTTTTCATTAGGTCCTCACCTATCTAAATATTTCCTCTGTGAGCACAAAAAACAAAAATACATGAAACTGGTTTTTATATGATAGAGATATGTAATAGCTCTCATGGCAATGGATTTTTAAAATGAAACTACGTACACAGAGGATAACAAACTGTATAATCTTAAACAACAGAAAAAATGTTTTGAGAGACAAACAGAAACAAATGAACCATTCTCATGCAGATATCTAATAGTTATCAAGGAAATGAACTCCTTTTAAGTATCAAATATTGTAAGCTACTATAATGTAATAAAAGTTAACTCATTAACTTCACTAATAGAAAACTTTAAACATGAAAACTGAACATGTCTAATGTCAAATTGTGAATAAGATTTGAATACTGGCATGTGAAGTGTATCTAGGTGAACAATACTTTAAAAACTACATTTCACACGAAGAGAAACAATCTGTTATGATTATCAAATTACAGCCCAAGTATGTAACTTACTTATACACCAGAGCAGCAGCAAAGTGGCCTTTAATGTAGGCATCCATGACAGGCTTGAAATGCTCAAACTTGCTATCATCCAGGAGACTGAAAATACTGACCTGCAAGACAAACAGCCACAATGAAAAGATGGAGTAGAGACCTGAGCTATAATTAACCTTCTGGCAGCAAAACAATGCCAATAAATTCCGCTATTGGAAAAGGTTCTGAGATACTTTAATCTACCTCCCATCCTCATTCCAAAATTCTCTATAATCCATCTTAATTTTATCCTCCCATACTGTTCCCTGTCTTCCAAGGGCAAGGATTTCCAGAGGTTTACCCCACAAAATTATGAAATTCTTTTCTCCTCAGTCTGAGCTGTATGAACAATCCCTCATAATCTTCCATATTTCACTACCTAAACAATACTACATGGCTTTTACAAACCATGAAGTCCCTCATTACATGCAGTAATATCCTTCTTAGATACAAATAATTTTCCAGAAATTTACATTCTTCACTCAAAGTCTTTTAGTAAAACATCAAATGACATATACTGCAGTCTATATTGTGCATCTTAGCCACGTCTTCTAATCCTCTGCTGGAAGTTCAATACACTGGACACCTTGTGTTAAAAAACAGTGAGAGAAAAGTTTCAATTCTTCAAAATTTCTTGAATGACTCAGATCTCTGCACAGCCTTTTCTCTAAAGGCTGGTTACTCAGACTCTATCCCTTGGGTAAACGTGACTGGAGAATGTCAACTTGCATTTGTTTAATGAGCCTACCTCTGCATCTCCCATAGACCTTCTTGGCAAGGTAACTAGGCACAAAAACAACTTACATAAACATTAGAAACACCACCACACTCAACACTGTTGACATAGCACTCCACTGTCTAGGTGTTATTGAAGCCACAGAAGTTGGTTCTACTTCCCTCTTCAGGTAAAAGGAGGACAAATGCCTAATCTGTTGGGCTCCCTGCTTTAGCTAGTCTCAAACCTGACTTCATCGACAAAACATGCCACTTTATTAGTTATATAAGAGTAGCAATAGAGGATTTGTTAGTGCCGACTAAATCGATCCTTTGTATCTAGTTCGTGGAACACTTCGCACTGAAACATGCAACTAGTTGGTGGCAATACAGGTGATGACAAAAGGAAATACAAGACCTGTGTTTCAATTATAACAATTTAAATAGAGGAAATATAAAAACGATAAAGACTTATCAGAACATTATATACATGTATGGTCTTGGGACACTGGAATCAAAAGAATTCAATTACATGACATAAATCATCCTTTTTACAAAAACAAGAGGGTCAGCAGCATTTGACTGAATGACTTACTAATACATGGAAGACCAGTCCTGAGTGAGTTGTGGAGTTTCCATCTTCTGTAGAGAACATTGAGAACAGAGCATCCAACACATCCTGCAGAAACTTAACCAATTCTTCTCCATTAAGACGTAGCACACGATTCAATGCTTCTTGAATCATTTCTGGATGCTCCTTCCACTGCAGCAATGACAGCAAATCCACTGAGAAAAACATAAACCCAAAAATAAAACATAAAGCAGCAAACAAACTGATGGTTGAATGGTAAGCGACTTTGATGCAAAACATGAAAATTAGGTATGAGCCGGGATAGCTCAGTCAGTATAGTGACTAGCTACGGGCTGGACGACCGGGGTTCGATCCCCGACGGGGGCAGAGGATTTTTCCTCTAGCCTCTGTGTCCAGACCGGCTCTGGGGCCCACCCAGCCTCCTCTACAATGGGTACCGGGGTCCTTTCCCGGGGGTAAAGCCGGCCGGGGCGTGATGCTGACCACTCACCCCCATCTAGTGCCGGGGTCAAGGAAGAGAGGAGCTATACCTCCACTCCCCCCAAGCGCCTACATGGCGTATAGTGGGACAAACTTTACTTTACTTTACTTACATGAAAATTAGGTAACCATTTCAGAAATTAAAAGTCATAGTATAAAAGCTTTTGTCTGAATAACTAACTGCATGGTGCTAGGTTGCCATTTAGAAGTTGACTGCTAACCAGCTGGTAAAGAAATAAATTCATGAACACTCAGGCATTTATTCCCCTTGCAAGAGGGAGGGAGTGGACACAAATACCAAAAAGGGTGTTTATGGATGGACAGACAAGATTAAGATGGCTTAAGGTTAAAAATGTCCCTAGTTCTTAACCAAATACCATGCCTTCTAGATGTACTGGGGACTGGAGATCTCTCTCCATGCATTCTTAACCTCAGCACTAGATGGAAGTGAAAAGCTTCATAAGCCAGCTTAGGAAAGAGTCCTGGACATTCTGTTGAAAAGTAAACTGCTGCCCTGCTGGGAACTGAACCCTGATCATCCAGCCTAGTCAATAAACTAACTAAATAGTGATTGTGACACTTTAAAAAATATTCCAGAATGAAATGCTCATGTGAATTCAGAGTTGGAATGGCTTACCATTCTGGGTAAGTTTTGTTGAACAGAGGAGTGTGTGTACATAGACAGATTCTTTTGAACTCCGACTAAATGCTCCAGCAAGGGTGGATGCAGAAGAGATATGAACACTAGTATCCCTTGCGCTGCTTGGCAATTGGAGATAGGAACTAGATTCCAGCCTCACTCTGTCCTCACACTTGTAAATATAAAGCTCATGTGTTCCATCCCTTAGTGTTGCTCCTCCAGCCTCCATCAGCCGAGCAAACGAGAAGCCAAACAGCTTCTTGTTATCTGTTTTATCACGAGCTGAAACAAATAATTTCCCAGTAGTGGTCACATATAATAAATGTCATAAATGTCCATACAGTATCTCTTTAAGAATATACATATATAATTAATTATAAAAAAAAACTTCAACTTGTTATGAAGATATCTAAAAACCAAAACTGTTCATTTTGGTTTACAAGTAATACTTTCCTGATCTGAATACTGTTAAGTGTTAGTTAAATATCAGATTAGGAAAGTATTGTTTATAAACCAAAATTTTGAGGTATTTCATAATGAAAGTAACATATATGTGCCACACTGTTCCATGCCTGTCATATTTCACAGTAGTACTTACTTGAGCAATGCCTGTACTCCAAGCGAATGTGAGAGCCATAGAACTTGTCTATTGGAACAGCCAGTCTGATTGTTTCGGACCACCAAGGAGAGTTGTGATGGTACACAATCATTGACTGGTATTCATTAGTCCCATCCATGCCTGAAGCTCCCCACAGACAGTTCTGGAGGAGAAAAGTAGATGGTTACATATAAACATAAAGAGGTTAAATAGCGACAATACAGTAAATTCTATGTGGGATGTTAGCAGACTGAAGGAATATTCCACTGCAAGAGTAACTGCAGCCTTACTATAGCCTGCAACCAAGAAAGTCCTGGGCAGCTTTTCTGAGTGCTGTGGTACTACTATGGCATTTTATTTAAAGAAAGTGATGCCAAACATAGGTGCAATACCAAAGTTCAAAAATATCTAAGTTCCCCTTCCCCTCCTTCACTGTGTGCAGCATACTCATGCCTGTATGATGAGTTTTTCTTCTTAATTTTAAAAATTACCATAGAATGTTATTATATTAAGAAAATTATTGTTAATTCACACCATATCTACATATAAGTATATATGAAGATATCTGTCTTCTGGGTTGTTGCGGCGTTACGCTGAAGCCCCGGTGAGTAGGAGGGGGCGGTGGTGTGCACAGAAAGGTCCGGGCGCGAGCCCACCTGGAGCCGCCACTGGTGCAGATCTTGGTGGTAGTAGTGGTTTAGTCTGGTCAATGTTTACATCGACCAGACTATACAGCGCAACAACCCAAAAGACAGAAATCTTCATACTCACCACTGTGAAAACCTCAAATCTTACTAAGTATATACATGTTCTGTATGGAAATTTCAGCATTTATTTTAAAAGTGTCATGTTATTATTGTAATATTGACACAAGTTAACATTTTGAATGCTCACTAATAATAACCTACTCTTCACTGGAGTCTGCTAGACTTGCAAAAAATATATCTGAGGTTCTCACAGTGGTGATTACAAAGAAGGCCATCTTGCTGCCAGTAAGGACCCATGAAATGTTGGTAAAGTTATACCACACTACATAATACTATAACCCAGAAAACAGCTATCTTCACACTTCAATATGTTTGTAACAGATGGCAAACTAGCTACAATCTGCAGGTGACAGTATTGGTGTCCTAAAAAAACAAAATTATGTATGTTACAGATTAAAATGGCCATGTCATAACTTAGGCAGTCTGCTGGCTTCTCACTGTGGAGGCCCAGCTTCAATCTCAGGGCAGTCTCGATTTGTAGGTGGACAAAGTAATATTGGTTCAGATCTTTCTGAAGTATTTGAGTTTTCCCCTGCCAGTCATCAATCCCCCATTCCATACTTATCTATCACCAGACTCATTACCATCAGGAATGATGCAACAGGTCCATTTGTGACCACCAGTACCAACAGACTCAGTATAAGCATTCTAAATACAAAACTGGCGACTACAAAAACCAACAATATAACATGACTCAATCGTGAGCATATGGAAAAAATACTATACTGACCTCCAACACCTTTCCTTCTGAATCTAAAACTAGGATTGTCACTTCTATGTTCTTCCCAGTAGATTTTCCACCACGTTCAAACTCTCCTTTCTCCAAAGTCAGGTACAGATCATTCCTGAAAAATATATAACATAAAATAAAATGAGGAAATGAAATATATATGACTAAGCACGAAGCATTTGTTACACATGGATGACAAGAGGATTCCTTTAAGGGAATCAACAATTAAAATGATATGCAATACAAAATAGGGCAGCGTACATAAAAAGAGTGTCGAAAGAGGGATGATCCACCCTGGTAGTAACTTCAATGAATGATAGTTATGAAGAAAAAAAAATCTAAATTATACTAGCATAAAACTATTGTGGTACTAGAGAAACTGACCTTACATCACCAGGCATAATGACATCAGAGAAACCAAGTTTCTTTGTAAGGGAAATGTTCTTAAATATCAAAGGATTCTCCTCTCGGACCTGAAGCAGCTCTCCGTGAAGAACTTTCAGTGAGATGACAATACCTGAAACAAGTAATGAGGTCAGTTCTGATACACCCAAAGAGTGAGGATGTTCTGACTGCAGACATAACTCTATTGTATGCTCAAAGTAAATTCACTTTAAACAAAAGTCAAAGACAGTGATAGCATGCATACTTGTTCATATAAAAATAAAATTATAGGACAGCAGTTAAATGAGTATCTACTTAAGAATTTATTTTATTCTGGACATGAAGTATATAACTGAAAGATAATGTCTGTGTTAATTAACATGTTTTACTTGAAAACAACTCAATAGATTTAAATTTAATTTGGTATTTTATGATTTCTCAAAGTGGGACTGCCAACCCTACATTTCATTACCAATACTACAGATACATAAAATAAGGTTTCTTTCTTACGTGGTTTCAAGCTGAGAGATTTCTGCTCCACCTAACAAGATTAAGATAGTTAACATCTAAGGCTAGTGAGAGCACAAAGACTGGTCCTAGGAGCATAAGTAACTAATATTCAATGGTATTTTAACATTTATCATAAACAAACAGGGGATTTGAACCCCCAAATTATGGGACTGCCAGCTGGAATTTTGACTCCAAGGATAATGGTTCAGTGGTACGCTACTGCAATGCATGGCTAGCTGGACTGCACATTAGCCATGATGCATAGCCAATAAAGGTTAACTTTAAATTTATTATAGTGCTAAACCTAGCACAAATGCATGTTCAAAAGAATTAGAATTTCCACCCATCACTCGTCAGCTTATGTCAAGTTGCACTCACCATAATTTGGCTGCCCTGAGAGAGGATTATATTTGTTGCTCTGCTTTTTGATAATCAACTCATGAAGCTGATGGAAGTCTTTCTCCTCTCCTTGATAAACTTTAAATGTAAACTCTCGCTCATCATTAGAGCCCCCTGGAAGTAAGTCCTTGTTTAAAAGAATGTCATTAATGTTGAGTACTGCACATCCATGTGGCCGTTTAAACAGCTGATGCGCTGGAACTGAGTGACTGGATGAACCTGATGACTTCTTGGATGAGTCAGAATACAACATGCGGCCCATCCTCATCACGTGAGCCACCAGCCACATATCACAGGTGAGATCTGCATTACCTAGGTCCTGCAACATATTGTCTCAGTGGACACAGCAGCATATGTAAGTTCCCAAAAATTACACTCTCAAGCTATTATGAAGTACTGTTATAACCATGCTACAACAATTCATATCCCAAGTTAAGTAACATCCAGCTAGGTCATTATTGAGATGGGGAGACTGCTCATCATCATTCACAGTCATATCGAGGCTAAGCACCATTGAACTGGGCAAGGGTTGGGTTGGTGGCTGCTTTCCTGAGCTCTATAAAGTCTATATGTTGTTCTTTTATGCCACTCATCACATCATTTCCTAAAGATGTATTCTCTGTATTAAAGTAGCTGACTGCCTGAAAAGACTTCTAAGATGTGTAATAACATCCCCATAATTCTAAGAGGCAATAAGACCTTGAAATTATAAACTCCCCCTAAGTGGGATACTGAGAAGGACATGAGAAAATAATACTGAAATGGATCTTAAGTGTGGTAGACTGTAACAGTGGGAAATATATGGAGTGGAATTTATTCAATTGCAAGCTTTAATTTTGGTTGGTTGAACCTTCAGGTACTACTAGCAGAAACTTAGGCAAACATCAATAACTCTTATCATAACTTATTGCTTACTCAAGATAAATACTTAAAGATGACTTAATCCTTTTACTGTCAGGTTTCTCCCTAACCATGTGACCCTTCCAGGTTCAGGTTAAAAAAGTTATGGCTACATCACAATTACTATTTGTACTTCAGATTGTGTTTCTCTCAGGTTATAATAAAACGTTTGTTGGTCAAAACCAAACTTTATTAGATTCTGCTCTGTATTATGCAACACACTTAGATAAATATAAATTCAGAAAACTGCAGATGCACATGATGTACTAAGAAAAAAAATTAGGATGTTGTAGGCAAAAACTTTTAAAGTAGCAGATTAAAATGCTGCTAAAAGATGTCAAAATCAATTGCTGGATTTATTTTGCCAATGTGATGTAGAACATTTTTTAATTCAACAGCCAGTTGCATCATGAGACTAGGGAGATACCATGCACAGATATAGAAATATGTGCCAAGACAGTCAAAGAGATAAGAAAATAGAATACACTTTTTATATACAATCATATCTACACAAGTTACCACTGAACATAAGAGGTGAGTGAACTTACTGTAAAAATAGTACAGTTGCTGTGCAGCTTCTCAACATAGTTGGAGAAACCCTCCTTGGATATCCTGACTAGAAAACGTTCACTGTAACAGCATTATATTTATGGATAAGGATAATTTATATAGCTTGTAACAAATTAATATAAATGTGTAAATTTTGCCTGGATTTTTCCAGATAAAAAATATTAGTTTTATGTACATCGTACCACAAACAGATCATGAAACAAACTTTCCACCTACTGATTTTCTTTAAGTTAACAAAATACGTGTAACACATAGCATTCATCAATGGCTACAGCAAATTTTTAAAATATTTTTATGTACTTTGTACTTATTAAAATATATTCAAAAAATGTATTTAGGCATTTATATAAAGCGGCAGTCAGTGCAGTAAAAAACATCCAACAAAGTTTTATAGCTCATGTCTACAGCACCCACAATAAAAATGATGACATCAATATAAAGACACTGGTTGATCAATCACTATGAAACTCAGTGTAAACATCACACCATTGCATACCTAACTGGCTATTTTGGTATCTCACAAATCCCTTACCATAAACAGTACCAACAAAGTGGATGTGGAAACAACATGAGCCACTCCGTACACAAAATTTCTGGAATACGTCAGAGGTTATGAAAGGTCTATATGGGGACACATGTTTAGAAATTGTTCAGATTTTATCATGGTACTATTTTTGTAAAATTAAACAATGGGAAAACTTTAGCTTGAAGACAATAACTGATGAATTATGTAACATGTATGACTTATATGGTACAATGTTATTCGTTTTATTACTTATAATTTTTCCTCTTTAGACAGCCTTGTTGCTTTATATAATGCTTTAATTAGGTCAAAGCTTGAGTATGCCTCGGTCGTTTGGAATAATCTTACACAGACAGATTCTAATAAATTATAAAATATTCAAAGAAAATTTGCCAGTTTGTGCAATTATCGATTTTTCCAGTTTAATATCCCACGCAAATATGAATTGATCCTATCTACTTTAAATTTTAGAACACTTTATTCCAGACGACGACATCT
>NW_019059962.1:719998-731446 GCF_000696155.1 Zootermopsis nevadensis | reverse complement strand
TAATATTGTTTCTATTTTGGGTTTGCCTGTACTTGGCAGTTATATTTAATACTGTACATGTATAAGTTTAGTTAATCTGTTTGTGTACTATTTTTCATTATTATTTCATTATTATTGTATGTATTATCAGTGTTTGCCTGTTATTGGCTTCTTGCTGTTGGCAAACACGTAAATAAATTAATTGAATTGAATTATGCCCCACTAAAATTGTTACAAACATGTTTTTTCATAATGTGAAACAATGAATTTACCTTATATATTTGGCTTTCTTAGTATCATACAATGAGAAGTACATTTCTGTGTCTTCTCCAATATGGTGCCCAAAGTCTCGCATGCAGAAATACAGATGGTGTGTGTGGACTTTTCTCGCTTCCTTACGCTTCATTGTGCCTCGTGCCTGCAAGAAAACACAAATAAGAATCAAGAACAGTGACCTGGATTTATCACAGATCTTTTATTATTGGGATATATTCTGGACATAATCCATTATGTAATTTCCTAATCATTTCTCACATTTTCTTTATTTTAACCTTTCCCATAATGACTTTCTTATTTAGAAACCTTCTCCTGTTAATATATTTCTGTAATAACATATTAGTTCTATTGCTGAGAAATCATTAATAGATTTAACTGTTGGGAGATAGCATAGTATATTTTTTTCATTGATCTTAAATACCAGATTCAGACCATAGTGCCACTAAACAAAACATCTCAGGCACAACATTAACTAACTAACTATCAACAGTTGACTTGTATGTTGCTCTGAGATATGAATTTTTAGCATTCTGTCACAGTAGATTTGTATACAGAAATACGTACAGAAGACCACGGTGGAATGTAAATTACAAATGACATAACTGAAAAATATGTACATTGCATTCAAGTACACCTTCCCACTTTTGTTACACAACTTCACACTGATGTACATGGGACGTGCATAATTGTTAACACTAAATGTCAGACTGCTATTTTATGTATTAAAGTGTTGTTATACTCACTGAGGCCCCTTGTGAGTTTTCTGCACTTTGCACATGCTGTAAAGAAAAAGGAAACCAATGGTAACAGTTCTGAACACCTTGCCCACTCCAAAGTAGGGGCACGTATTTTAACTAATGTTTCAAAAACATGTTCGGGAATGAAAATGGATGGAATCTTTTCATGATTAGTGACTTACATTTTCCTACAAATGAAATGCCAAAATATATTCATTTCTGTTAACCTTCCCTTGACCAAAATATTCAGGTTATATGTTGAAGACAGTAACAGAATGGACAAAACACAAATAGGAATTTTTTTAAAAATTAACAATGCAACAGCTTGTTATGAATGTTTACTGATAGAATATGTCTTTCACCCTTTCTGTGCCAGATTTCCTCTATTATTGAATTTCATGGCAAAGTATAATATATATTGCTGAAAAGCCACAATGAAAGTTGCCTTTTTTTTAATGTCATGCAGAAAATAAAAAATGTTTACAGAGAAGAATTAGACTGTATTAGACAACAAGCCTACAGAACAAATATGCAAATTCAGATATAAATAAAAACATCAAGATTCTTTGATAAAAATACAGAGATAAAAAAAGAACAGTGAAAAAACAGGAGAAACTTTAGGTTAAAACTAGTTTCAGAGACTACAGCATACAGGAAGAGATGGAAAAACCATATTAAAATAATTGGCTAAGATAGGTAGCCAATGATAAGAAAGAGTTATAAACATTCAGGGTACGAAGCAGATTAAGATGACCAAGCAGACGGTCAAAAAGAGCTTTCAGGTTGGTACAGGTAATAAATTACATATCTCTAAAGACATGGAAGAAGTGTTGCAGTTATTTTTTCAGAAGCTGATTAAAGGAAGGATACAATAGTGGATACTTGCTCCAGCAGTTATGAATCATCAGATTTCACAGCACACAGACCTAGTCTCTCAACCAATCAATAAAAATTCATTATAACTCAAATATTTATGCACAAACTCACCACATGATACAATTCAACTACACTCATTGTGTCTGGATCAACCATATGGGCACCAACACGGGGTACCAGGTCCAACCCGAGCTTCCTATAACAGAAACAAAAGGACAAAATAATACACAACAAATCTTAGCCCTTTCCATGCTAGATTTTCAGGAGAAAGACATTCTTTTGTTTTATATTTTTATGGTAACTTTGCTATAAACTGCTGCTGCTGAGCTTATAATGTCAACAGATGGCAGGACTGGTTTGTTTTCACCAATAATGCCAAAAACATTCAGAAAGGATCAATGTGAAGGGATATACGTAAATTGTTTGCAGAATGGGAAATGTTAAATGCATATGTCACTGCTGTGGTACATTACAAAGTTCTGAAAGATTTCTCCCTGTAGATTATAATATCACTCCAACTACCAGAAAAATGGTTATAAGAAGTCAAAATATAAATATCACATATCAGGTCACACTGACACATCTATTGTAATAATTAAATATTTTGTGCAACTTATATGTTATTTTATGCATACTTACAAAATACCATAATTAAAGCAGACATTTTTAAAATAATGTCATCATACAAAGTTCAAAGGTAAATTCACTTTTCTTTTGTCCAAATAAAACTTCTGATGATGATTTCTATCTTCTGGGTTGTTGCGCTGTGTAGTCTGGTCGATGTTAACCAACGTTTCAGAGTCATACTGCCCTGATGATGGAGGCAGTATGACCTCTGAAACGTTGGTTAACATCATTCATATTCACCGCTGTGAAAACCTCAAATCTTACAAAACTTCTGATCTTTAAACTATAATGATTCTTTTTCATTTGTACATGCAATACTTCATAATGCAAGCTGAGTTCTAATGTAAAGGTTCTCAACCTTTACCAAACCAGGGATCAAAGTCACACTCACTTTCAATGAGAGGGTCAAAAGATTATAAGCGAGAACAATTTATTGAAACTTCTAGTCAATGTATTAAAAATGTTATTACTGAACAATCATAAACAAGTACAAATAACACTAAATTTTTCACTAACAAAATCAGTCAAAAGTTACATCTGATTCTGGTTTTCCTTTAGTAATGATTCAATATCAAGCGCAATGTCTCTCATAGTGATTCACATGTATGCTTCAGTAACACACATCCTAGTTCTTAATTTGAGATGTACTTTATTAAGCTATAGCCTACATTGATTGCTCTTCCTTGATATCAGCAAAATATTTTTCATCATATAGATTGACATAGTTTGCATATTATAAAAAATATATATAGAACACACAAAACACACTGCAGGGCTGCATGTATGCTTGCAGACCATGGGTTCAGAACCACTTTTGTATAGTAATGTAAATACATAACCCTTCCTTCCCCAGTCCCACTACCAGAGATGAGAAGCGTGCAAAAGTGGAGGACACATTTTCCAAATGTTTTATTTGCTATTTTGTTTATCTCATTGGTCTTGATGGCCATTTATTGCAGATACAGACATAGCAGTTTATTTTCTGAATTTTTAAATTCCTGGCTGCCATGCTGTAATTATGGGTACATGCACTTACTTGGCACTGCAGACAAAAAGGCACCTTGGACTATGTAAGGCTATCCACTTATCACTTTAAAAATAACAGCATGTTACAAACTGACAGAGATGGCCTCAGATTTCAACAGATCCTTTGACAAAATATTTTCAATCAAGAGAAATGAAGCATCAAATTTATGGAGATAACTGCATGACAGAGAGTTTTATAATTCACATTCCAAACCTAATATCATTACAGTGATTACATTAAGGACTTGATGGGCATGTCATAGATGATGCATGGAATAAATAATGAACTTGTAGTATAGAATTCATATTAAAAAATGGATGGAGAGAACCTGCTTGGGAGACACAGGCATAGATGTGGGAATACAAATAAAACTGACCTTAGAAATACAGGTTGAAAATGACAACTTGATTCAAGTGACTCAGGCTAGAGTCAATAGCCAGCCTTTGTCAACAACAAATCTTTGGGTTCCACAAAAACATTGCAGTCTTTGACCAGGAGGAGATACAGCTTCATTAAACCATCTATGAAGAATGATCCAAAGTATATCATCTTCTTATAGCATTTGCACATGACTGTTCCTAAGTTGGCAACTGTGAATAACCTACTTCCATTCACATGATAATTAGATGTGTGGTCCTGTTATATGCTAACTGCTTGAACCATCAAGAAAACCCATCTTCGCTTGACTAACGTCTCTGCTTAGAAGCAATACTTCATCCTATAAAGATTGCTTTAGTGTCACAGATAAACAGGTTTAGACACAAAATCCATCATAGGCCGTTACCCTGGAAATTCACGGATCACACACTGGCGAATTCTTGCTTTCTCTCCTTCTTTTACCTAGCCTCCCATTCTCTTCGTAATAATCGAATTTTGTTTCTACCTTCGTTTCGGCGAAAACTGCCTTTACAATCCTCATAGTGAGCTCTGAGATTATTATTACTGATTGGATGTTTGGTTAGTTAATGTCCACACTCTTTTTAACTGCAGAGGTCACATAACGTTAAATAATATAATTATTACTGATTGATTATTAGGGCATTTAACGACGCTTTTCAAATGAATAGGTACACAGAGTGCAATAACATGATAATATTGTTTCACTGATTATTTAACGAGACGTTCTAGGCCACGATCGCTTCCTTCCATATCCTCTGCTATTCGTTATTCATTAATCCTATCATTCGACGTTATATTCTGACCATTTGTGTGCGCCATTAAACTACAACACAGACCAAGCTGAACGAATAAACTGACTTGTATTCGGGATATATCATACGGAGGACAGACAACCCTGACTGAACTGTCTCTGAAACGTCAGTAAACTTCTACCAGACTACAAGGCGCGACATCCTAGAAGACAGAATGTTCATACCACCACAAAAACCTGAAATGTCACCATTTCCTAACTTGTTTCTGTTTGGAAGAGTAAGCTAAATCTATAAAACAGAAAGGGTTTATGCTAGATGCAGCATAGCCGTGTTTATGACGTACCATTTTACACGGAATAAGGGACAAAAGGAGCTTCAGTCAGTCCAGGTAAGCTCCAAACTCAAACATCGAATGTGCTACAGGGATGGTCACGGTCTGTGTCCGGAAATGTTGGGTGTGTGTGTGAGGAGTGTGAACAGGAGGCGGTCCCATCCACATTATATGTCTCATCCCCCGCACCAAATGTTTTATCATTAGTTTCAATTAGTGATTAGTTCCGTTTGCAACATAAGTTAAGAAGAGTTTGATAGAACACGTTATTCTGCATTTCATTACCTACTCGGAGCACAGTCCTTGATGACGTGATAGCCGCTGAAGTGGCCAAGACGTTCCTCACATTTAATGGAACACATTGCCGTGTTCACAAGAAAATATCGTGAGCCTGTCAAATCCAGTCCATACCCTCACATTCTACCACCTATTTTAATATGACCCCTTTACCTATGCCTAGGTCTCCCAAATGGTCTCTCCCTCACGGTTTTCCAACTGAATTTTGTATGCATTTCTCATCCCTCCTACATGCCCCGCCCATCTCAGCGCCCTTGCTTTCATCGCCTTAATAATCTATTATGAAGAGTATAAACAATCATCGCCCTGATGATGGATGCAGCAAGGACCTCTGAAACGTCGATAAATTTCTACCAGCCCACACGGCGTAACAACCCAGAAGACAGCAGTCTTCAAGAGTATAAACCTTTACTTGCGTCTGAGATCTGAGGTTCTCACGGTGCTGTACATGTCGACTATTGTCTTTTGGATTACTCGTACATAGTCTTGTAGGTGGTTAAAAAAAATTCTAAGGAACGATGGTAACCACCACACTTGGCCAACTACGTTAGTTAATCTACATTCAGTTAGTTATTTATACCATTTAACATTTAATATTTCATTTAGCAGTTACGAATGCTGGGCAGGATATCTAAGGCGCACAACTAATAATTCGATCTCTTCACTGCAGCCACGTTCCTGAAAATGATAAAATATTACATTCCAATTTTAAAATACCTTAAAATTTGTATTGTTTGGACACGACGAGTATTTTTGAATATATAGCCATTGTAGATCCCACATGTGCAAAGCAATTTAATGAGTCGTCTGATTCAGTGGTATGTTTGTCATTTATCTCCGACGACCTCTAAACAGAGTAGTATTACTACATCTCATGGTACAGGCCACGTGACACTATACAAGGTCCAGCGTGATAGTCTCGAGACGCTGTACAGGCAAACAATTAAAGCTTCATGACCGTGATCACAAAACCTCACCACTGGATCCTATCTTCAGCAAATTTAATTGAGTTAACACATTTATACACAGACCCATTCTAATATTATCTTCCTAATACCACCTAGGTCTGCATAGCATTCTCCTCCTTCAGGTGTACAGAAGAAAATTTATGAGCATGTATTCAGTTCGTAGTAGATGCTTCATCTAGCTCATACATATTATTTATGAAACTAGTTGAAGGGTATAAATAACACAGCGGCATGTGACGTACGGCCTGCGACTGTTCTGAATTCTCAATCTGGTAGACCAGACGACCTAATCCGTGAAGAATAAAGACACGAATGATGAGCTACTATTACATCGTATATAACCATTATGTTAGACTTGTCCATCGTCTAGAGAATTTTTAAACCACGTTTCGGAAGTTGGGTCTGCATCTGTCTTCAGGTGATCGGTAGTCTAGCTAGTCTGAAACCTGGTCTAGCAGAATAACTATACACAATGGCATCACTATTACAGTGTCATTATTAAACAAGTTCTGACTCTGGTGCAGTTTTATGTTTTCTGAACAGTAGTAGCAATCGGCTTTCAGTCTGTAAGAGTCGAGATTTGTTAAAACAGGTTTCCTGCACTGGTCTCCTATACCAGCAGACGCGGTAACCCCTCCATCAGGTAAGTGCCCTACGGGCCGTTGCAACCTTGGGAACAAGAACAATCTATTTCTGAGTGTTGGTGGACAATTAGGCACGGGCATACCATCTCAATGGTAATGTGTTATTCAGAGTGACTCAGGCCTCTACTTTGGGCAGTCCATCCAGTCCAGTAGCGTACCAATAGCTATTTACCAGACACATTCGCCTATCACCTAATCTGATAGCCAAATCATCACGCAGTCTATTTTCTAAACAAAGTAAAAGAAGCGAATAAGAAGATGGCTGTCTTCTGGATATTGCGCCGCGTA
Organism: Zootermopsis nevadensis; assembly: GCF_000696155.1. The sequence goes on along the minus strand of NW_019059962.1, from coordinate 724,245 downwards.
GTCTCGCAGAAACTGGCCGACATTTTAGAGGCGTTCAATTTCTATGAAACTACACAGCGCGACATCCCAGAAGGGAGTCATCTTCAGCACTTTTCATGTTCCAGCTATTTCAAGGTGGCCCCCACTAAATACGCCCCTGGCCGACTAGATGGAGCTTCACGCTCTGGCCACCTTTACCTGCCGGGAAGGATTATTGATACCTACAGGTGAGGGACCTACGCACAATTGTGGCAAAGAGAAAAATTCTGCTCCTATTTTAAAACCACATGAGCCGGAGTGGCTGTCAGTGCAGTATCTTGACTACAGACTGGGGAACTAGGGTTCAGTGCCCGGGAGGGACAAAGGATTTTTTTAGCCTCTGCGTCCCGAGCGGCTGAGAGGCCCACCCTTAGCTTATCGAAATAAAATGAGCAACTGACAATGGCAAACCGCTTTCGGTTCAAGGGTAAAAGTTTCGATTTCCTAAAGAAGTACGGTGGAGTGCTGGGTCTTATTCAAATAAACCTTATATTATGAAAAAGTTTCACGGTAACATAATTTGAACTGCTGAAAATACACGAAACGTTAGCTTCACATGTTGAGAGATGGGGGACTCATTTATTTTATTGAAGTTACCAAAAATCAAATTAACCGAGACCATAAGGGTCTGTGGTGCTTAGTAACATCTCTCTTCATTGTGTAAACCATGTGGTGAAATAAGAAATGTAAATAACATTTTTGGCTAAAAATCTGAAGGAAAGAACGACACGTAAATAGAGGAATAATATTAAAATATATCTTAGAAAATTTGGTTTCAAAAATGTAAATTGGACTGAAATCACCTGTGCCATGGAGTCAGGTTATTTAGTTTCCTGCCACATATTCAGTTCCTGCAGGTTTATCGAACACCTAACAGCAGAGAATGACAAAGAAGCAGTCGGCTTCGAATGTTTTGAAGGCAGATTGACAAGACAGCCAGCCATATTAAGCAAGCCTTCGAATGGAAACCGCACGCCTGAGCGCGCTGCATCAACATGCGATGTGAGGTTTTGAACTGTGGCCGGCATAAAAAACCAGAAATAACACAAATCAAAAGCCACATGAATGTCAGCTGAAGAAAATTGTTCTTGAAATGTTACGTCTCTTTCTTCTATTTTTTACATTTATTTATTTCCCTTCTACTTCTTATCCTCATTTATTTCTCCTCATATTTACTTCTTCCTTTTCTCCTTCTATTCTTCCTTCATTCGCGTCTTCGTCTTCTCCTTATCTTGAACATTTACGTCGTACTCCTATTTTCTTTAAATTACTCATTTTCTTCTTCAGATTCATGTGTGCACCAAAAATTGGTCTTGTACCACCGTGTACCACCATTCAGACTTGTGATCTGCAGCTCAACTCCGGTTGCGGTGTTTGATTCCAATAATGGGCGATGCAAATGCCCCCTCCGAATTGTCTTATGGCCCAGTCAGTGGGAACTGTGAATCAAACCACGAACCTCCATTTAGTGTTAAGGTAGTGCTGTACTTGGCTTATCCCTACCCTTCTTTATGCAACGAAGTTAATTTCTTTGTTACCAACATTGCACAAGTGCCAGATAATTTCCCTGAAGGAGGTTTCTATTAACGCGGCAAACACAGCAATGGTACTTGCCTCATTCTTGCTCTGTGACGTCGACACTTACCTGCATACCTGCACCTGCACACGTTCTGTCTGAGTTGAACATACCAACTCTTTATGGAGAGCTGTCATGGTTATTGCCTAGATAAGAAATATGTAATGACATTTCGGAGGGTGGCTCTGTCTCTGTCATTAGGGAGAAGGCAAGGGTACCTTTTGTGTGAATCCCTTCAGATGGCATTTATCACCAGGGAGGCCGCCTCTGTGTATAGTCAGAAGGAAAGGGTACCTGGTTTGTGGGATTTTTTTTAATTAGCAATCCGGGAAGCAGCAGTTAATCATCTGTTCACGACACTGCATGAATTAAAGAAGTTACTTTGGATGCACACTGCCACAGTGGTAAAGCGTCTGACGTAGTGAAGATACCTTAAAATGGGCAACGGCCGCTTCCTGCCATGTACCTTCCTACTCGTCAATCACACTCATCCAAGTGCGTGTAATAAGACACAATGTCAGACAAAACATCGACAAATGAACAAACACACGGAATTCGTGAGAACTACAGTGACACTCCTGCTTCCTACTTGAGAGGTCCTCGCTGAGATTTCCTGTTCTTCCTCAGTCCCTCATGCGAGCCGGGACAGTTCAATCAGAAAGTGCTTGGCTACAGGATATAAGCCCGAATTTCGATTCCTGGTGACGCCGGTATGTCCAGACTGGCTCTGGGTTCCGCCCAGTCTCTTTCCATATGAAAGCCTTGGACTTTTTCCTATGGGTTAATGCAGCCGGAGCCACTTTCCCATATGGTATGACACCTATAAGTGTCTGGAGAACTATTTACCTTTGATGAAACCCCGTGGATACCTGCACTTACCTGAAACAAAAGAAATCAAACATTAGTTAAACTGCGAATAAACAAACTGCTCAGTACAGCGGAGCGAAGTTCGTTGTGAGAAATGCCAACACTACACATGCAGGCTTTTGTTTACACATAAGCTGGTGACCAGAATTCGAAGGAAATCGCAGCCTATGGCCAATACCCTCTCGGCAACCTGCCGGCGACAACTCTTCTGAAACCCAGGCATACCAGCACCCACAAATGTACAGACCGTCTGAAAACACCAGTCTACGTACAATCAAACCAGAAAGACTGCCCTATTCACACCATATAAACGAAGGAAAGACACAATGTTTACTTCTAGTTTCATTTAACGACGCTGTGCTAACTGCACAGATTATAAATCACTGAACGGAAAGTTATTGGCGAATGATTAGATGGAAAGAAAGCTCCAACCTCTGTCGAATCCGGAGCGTCTGGATCAGGGCAACAAAGCAGACGTGTTAACAACAACACCGCAATGTTCGGTGGGAAAAGCAAATGTTCCAGAACAGATAACTGTTGTTTTACTTTCGCTCCTAGAGATCTGGGTTCGTTCTTAAGAGAATCATACTTAAATCGTATCTTGGGCAACAAAAGAAAGGATCCCCCGGTTACCCAAACCCTGAAACTCAATAGATGCGTAGTGCTGTAATTTCATGACACAATCCTGTATCCAGTAACAACGAAAATAAATTTCGTGATGAAGTTAAAATGAGCATAATTTTATGAAACGGTTGTTAAAAAAACTGTTATTATTCTGTCTACTTTGCAAAGCATTAAACATGAATACAGTCACTTCACACGATGTTGTGTGTGGGTGTGAAATATGTCTATTACGTTCTGGGAAGATCATAGACCTTATGTACGTATTTGGAAACAAAGTGTACAGTGCCTAGGAGGGAAAGGGCCCACATGTCAAGGATCTCTGCGACATGATGAGACCAGGCGGTATTACTAGCAGAATGTGATGGGCTCGGGATCGGGAAACAACAAATGTGTGCAACATACTGGTGAGTAAACCTCGGGCAAGCGTCCTATTCGAGACAAAGACGACAAGATAACATTAAAATGGAAATGGATTATAAAGATATGGATCCGAATAAATTGATTCACTGACAGTATTATTAACAGAGGTTCGCTGCACTGAATTTGACAGTCAAGTACCGGATAACCGTAACATTTAATGCATATAAATTATATGGCGGCCGCAATACCCTCTATAAATGGAGAGAAAATATAATATATCGAAAGCGTAATTAAATAAATCAGTAAATCAAATATCGACGCATCTTCTATCTACTATAAAAATTTGTGATTCCTCGTTGTCTTCAATAAATTACGTCATCAACAATGTCAACAGATATTTGTTTACTCGGCATTGTTGTGGACCACAACAATGCCGATTACAACACAACAATGCCGAGTAAACAAATAACGCTTCACTACCAAGCCAGTCGCATTATCACTGCTCCAGAAGCAGCACGTTGCATTATTAAAAATTGACTGACAGTTGGCCTAAAACATCAGAAAAGTGAAAAAAGAAGTTATCAACTATTTGAAGTACCAAATCCAACAACTGCAACAAGGTAAAGTGATACTAATAATACTACTCATATACTCTATATATTACGATTACGAAAACTATTATGATCGATTTTAAGACGAAGATTTGCAAGGGTGGGGCTGGACGTAGAAAGTTTACTGACCAAGAACAGTTGGCCTCTGAACAGCGACGTAAAGAACTACTACATCAGACCTATTTAAGAAA
>NW_019059962.1:706197-719391 GCF_000696155.1 Zootermopsis nevadensis | reverse complement strand
AAGGGGGGGTTAGTTTAGTGTGTTACTTAAGATTTTAAAACATTAAAACACAACTCAATACGGGGGGGGTAGATTAGTGTATTACTTAAGATTTTAAAACGCAATCCCCCCCGAAGTTGGTCAAGTGTTTTAACCCTCCATTCGGGGGGTTAATTTAGTTTCTTACACAAGGTTGGTTGCATTTTACAAACTTGACCAACCCCCCCTAGGAGCTCCGAAAGGAGCGCTCTGCTCTAGTACAATAAAATTAAAACCATTACATTGAAAAAACCAAATATCAGAAGATTACTATGAATCTACCCTCTTTAATTGTCCTTTAAGTACGCTATGAATTTTTCTAAACATTTGAAATACAAAGCTCATCTAAATAACAATTACTGCCACCATCTTGCAACAGGGAAACTGATCAGGATTTTCATTCTGGAAAGTGACAGAGCGTGAACTCAACAACACAAAATATATCTGGGTAAAAACGATTAACGTAACGGCCATTCAAAAACTATAACGACACATATATAATGGTTTGAAGATCAAAAATACGGCCCACGAGCCGCAGGTTGTACATGCCGTCTTATTTTAAACCATGTCTTCACTCAGTATAAGCCAGTTTCTCATAATCACTCAAAGTAACGGATAAAAATTACGTAACTAAATATGTTAAGTTCTGGCATTTCCACGCGATCATTCGCAAATTTATCAACAGAAATATTTTCTTGGTTGGAGCTTTTGTAAACAAGGACCAGGGTGACTCCAAGTCATCACTGTGATTGGAACTTCTTGTTGACCGACGGTGTACGTTTTGATTCTGACTGTACCCACTGTTCCATACAAAACTTAAGTTTAATGACTTCCCCTAGGTCTTCCCCCACTCCTCGACAAGTTTTCCCCACAAATCTCCAGCCACAGCAACAGCGTTCTCTTTCCACCATCAGTGCAGCAGACTCCCGTCGCCGTGGAAACAAGTAACACGCGCGGCCATTTTGATCAAGCAGTAGTTATCGGAATCAGTGGATCTAGTGATGTGGTAGCTGTCTTCAGTCTGGATACCTGTTTGTGCAGTCTGTTACGTGCTCGACAAAGGTTTGGTATATATTATCGCAGATTCTCTGTTGTACTTGGAGAAATGATAAAAATTATAAACACAGAACAAGGTAAATCGGTCACAAGGAGGAATTTACCGAAATGCGTTCTACGCACAATAGTTATATGAGTGTCTTTTAGTCATCACGTTGCGTTTGTAACAAAAAATTGTAATGCCAAAAGTTAGCCTAAATCTAGAAACAGTAACGGAAACAAACACAGGAGTCTGATGGTGAATTATGGTAGACCTACGATTCCCGATTTCCATAATGTGTTCTGTAACTTTTCGCAGGACAGATGCTAATTATTGCTGAAAATAGCTGGTTGTAGTGACGGTCAAGCTGTTTTTTTAACCGGAAAGAAGCTTTTTACAAGGTATAGAAAATAAAGTTACCAACTATTCCTTCGTCACGACACGAGTGACCGAATTACTTTTCTGTTCGGTATACTGGGATTTATCTAAGAAAACCCAGGCCTCCTACTGTGGAAGACATCATTATTTCTAAGTAACAGGTGTGTAAATAACAGCCAGTCAACTTATAAATAGAAACTCTTAATACTACTTGTTGGAGAAAGTTTACAGAAGGGCTGTAGAAACTAAATGTAATGTGAATTTCGTTGTTTCGTCTCTCTGAGCCACAACTTCATGAAATATAAAAACAAGCCTAAAAATACATATGTATATACGAAATAATTTAATGGACACTGGCACCTTACAAGTGTGTTTTATAAACTAATAAATTTAAAGACATTCAACGTTGTGTTAACACAAGGGTTTTATAAGTCTATACGAAAATCAGGCAAAATAAAGCTGCACGTGTTTGTATTCTGGGTTGTATTGCAACGTGGACTTTAGGATGTCTTCGGAACTGAAGATAGTCGGTATGTTCTCCGAAACGGATCTCAACGTACAAGTCCCAAGGCGTTACAACCCAGAAGGCAACAATCGGCATTTGCACCGCTGTGAGAATTTAAAATGTAAAGAACGAAGTTTCTCGTTTTTGACGTAAATACGTCTATAAGGAAGGGTCATTCGGCAAAAAAGGGGAACGAAAAAGTGTAACCTGGTTACCTAGGAAACGTCGTGTTTACTCGGCATTGTTGTTACCTAGAAAACGTCATCTGTTTACTCGGCATTGTTGTTACCTATAAAACATTACCTTACCTTACATTTCATTACTTTACATTACATTCAGCTACCACAGACCCATTTTAAGCGTAACTAATTCAAGTTGATTAAGCAATGTCTTAATCAAACTTTACTCAATTGTAACGCATGTATAAAGGAAATATTTAGAATAAAGCCAATATATAAACTTCCTTTCCGTATGGACGTATTTACGTCAAATTCTCCGGAACCGTGGTTCCACTGTCAATTTTTATATTCCATTACTACAAAGAAACGAAGGCGATCCCGTTAAGTGGATGTAGATATTAACATTATTGCACAGACTTTGCGCTGTATATTTTGTTGTTAATGTTATAGTTGGATAATGGTGGTTATAATCCAACAATGAAATTCAATTTAGTTCATGCACAGATGGTCACATGACTATCCCTCTCGAATCTGGGATTTTTGTTTTCAACTTTAAAAATATGAAGACTATTATTACCGGTATTATTATTAATTTCTTTTTCGGAATAAATGAATCTATTATATAGCCTACAGATTCTATGTTAAATCTGTCGGATATAACCTCAAAATTTCGCACCGTGAAATGTTTGTAATTGTTGACTTTTAACAACATTCTATACGTAACTGTAGGGATATTTTTTTATTTATTTTCATGAAAATATATTCCCGTCATCAGTGATCCATTAGTTATCGCTATGAAACTCTAAGAAAAATGGGAAATTTCTAAGATTTATTGCAATACGCCATTCCAGGACTTTATTTAAGTGACAGCCTTTCCAATTTCATACGCCCGCCATGTTGTTATTACTGACTGTAGGAAATTTACAAGTACGAATTTACGGTGACCTACGTGTCAGACCTAATTCAGTCAAAACTGTCGACTGGATCACAAGTTGAAATAGGTGGACAAACTGCGTCGAGGTTAAAAACGTCGGTCGGTTAATGCTTAGGGAAACAACTGCTGTTTATTCTGATAAGTACACGGAACACAAACATTCTATGGGCGAAGTCAGTGGAGACAGCTTTCGGGAAGCTCTGCAGTTTGAATCTGGCGGTCATTTATTTATATTCTCGTGGCTAATTTTTGTCCACTTGAAAGAAAGCCTGCATCGTACCAAGAATGGGTCATTACTTCTCGATCTAAGCTCGTTCCGACAATCACAGTGTTTGTAGTTGGCCTAAGGTGTGTCAGAAACGCCGTGTCAGTTCTTGACCATCGAATGCCAGTTCAAGTGCGGTGTTGCCCAATGCTGGCACAAAGAAACGCCAGAACGAGAGGTGAAAAACCTCAGGACGAAAGGACAGTCGTGGCGCAATCATTACCGTCAGCGATAATAACCGTCGGTGCTGTTTAGGCCACACACAGGCACACCACTGATCACTTATTATGAAACAAGTATGAATGATACGTGTTTGAGGAAGTATTTAAAATGGCCAATTGCAAGAACGAGGGGAGTGGACGATAAAATTAAAATGGATCTTGCGATGCTTGGAAAAATATGTTGTGAGGATGGAAGCTAGATAGAATTGGATGGTTCATGATCGTGGTCAATAACGGACTGTGACAGATTTCGTGAGTTTGTTAATCCAGTGCTACTAAGAATACAATTACAGCAGTTTAACATACAAAGGTTTGGGTCATTTTTACGCTGGAGTTAAAGGAAAAACATTTTCGTTTTGGATGTGAGGACCGAACTAGTAGAATACTGATTTAATTCCCGTTTCTGATGTAGGAGAGGCAACTTATTTATTTTCTTTCTTTTCGAAGGGTGAGGCAGAGGGTACAGCAAAGTAGCTTGCTACCATTGCAGTTCAGAATCTTCGTCTTTCCGTCTGCTATCTAAAAGCATAAAGATTAAAATATGCAGAACTATAATTTCGCCCGTTTTCTATCGGGGTGAAACCTATTCTCTCATGGTAGTGAACTCCAGGGTTCCATTAAATTTTAGGGATTGTCTTTACTATCGCCGAACGACAGTGGGCTTCTTGAGGAACATCGAACATTTTGTAAAAGAAAAAAAGAAAAAGAAGAAGACAGGGCTAATAAAGGGAATAATTTATGACAGCCTACACTTTCATAGGATAAGCCTTTTTCGGAGAAAGATAGTAAAATCCACACAAGCTACATTTTGTTTAGTTTCCAGTTGCCAGTCCTCAGATACCTGCATCCCTCCCTTTCTGCCTCTGGCTTATGTAAAGACAGACGTTCCAGGGGGTAGAACAATACATGGCAACTGCAATGTTTGACGAAACGATGGTTAACACCAGCCATTCGATGAGACTCACTCGAAACCCGAAGTTGTACATACAACAATACAACGCAACGTGCTGCATTCTGAGAAGCAAGCTGTCTTTGCTCACTCATTCCTTGTGAGAACCCGATCGCGGTCTCTAAATATCTGCAACATTACACAGATTTTTCTTCTGACAAAATTTAACTATAAAATAAATTATTTATTACAACAGGCCCAATGTATATCAGAATCATAGACGACTTAATTTATTTACTTTGTTCTGTGAGGCAAGTCTCACGCTGTGTGTGTGTTTGTCCCCTATAAGAAACTTAAAACAATTCAACTTAGCTTTAAAGTTACCTCTGAGAAGATAATCATTTCAATTAGCAGACAAACCCATTTTTCTCACAATAAAATATTACGTCATTTCTTCGCCACGGTGGTCTAGCGGTTAGAACGCTGGCCTTGTAATCCTGGTGTCTCGGGTTCGATTCCCGGCGGTGCCGGAATTTATAACTTGTGTTGGGCAAGATCGTGGTCTAGGCAACACGGGGTTTTCCTCCGGGGGCTTCCCCGGTTTCTCCGTGGCGTCCCAACAATTACTCCATTCACACCCAGAAGAAGGCAATGGCAAACCACTTCTGGATCATCTGCCAAGAACGTATATGAACAGGTCCCAGTCCGAGAAAAGGATGGAAGGATCCTGTTCATATGGACCTGTCGTCAGACAGAACACTTAAAAAAATTATATCTTTATATCGATTTAAATACACGCCCCCGAGCGAAATGAATCCGAGGCACATTACAGCCTCGTCTGCCTATACCAGGCCTATGAACACGCGGAAGCTGTCAGTCTGCAATCTAACTCTGGCCCTTCGGCTACTGTTAGCACGCCGTCCCAGTATTTTTAACGCTCCCAATCACTTCCTGGATGTCCACTGAAATCCAAGACAGCTGCTAGCTGTATTCCGGCAGGACACAGCTGCTATTACCGAACGCAATTTACCAACCTCTCGCTGATAAAACACCTGAATTTCTATTTATGTTGAGATATAAATTAAGTCACTCCAGTGGCAAATACTTGTCAAGAAGACAGATCGCGCGGAAATGCAATATTATTAAATTCCCCATAATGCTAAGGTGTTTCAATAATAATATGCCGCCATTGTGTTAAACAGTAAAACATTTCTTTCTTTTTATATCTTCAGTTTTAGTTGGCTGGCTACACCGGAGCATTCGCCAGTAATTAAAATTTTACACACAGGCCTATAGTACATCTGGGCTCAAACACATCAACCACAACCAGACCTTTTGTCACAAAAATGTTTCTTTAATGTTTTTGAAAGGAACAACTGTTCTCGTTTAGTTCAAAGCATAATTATATGGAAGACAGCAAGTCCTTTGGAGAGGAAACTTACAGGCCTAGAGCACATCTTAACAGAAATCCAGGCTCATCATAATCGCCCCTTTGTGCCAACCCATGCATTGCTGAGGACAATGTCTGCTCCAGAAGTGCCTGTGCCGTGCTGTTGGCTGGGTCTCGGTATCGTTCGGATAGAGTGGGCATTACGGCCTTAAACGATGTCAGTAGCCACTTGATTTCAATTATGTGTGGACTGACGAACAGCTGGCCGTTTCATTTCCTCCTGTTTGTACATAACCACACTTGTGGTTCATCTCTTCACATTGCTCCTGAACTTACTTAAAATTGCGACCACTACAACTGGAACAGTTCTAAAATGTGTAATTTTATTTCGCAGGTTTTCGCGATTTTTGAACAATTTTTTCTTTGAGTAAAAGTAGGTTTATGACATATACCCATGTGTGTGTGGCCCTCCATATTAATTTTTAAAGCAACTGACGGAATTCATTATACTTCATGCAACTACAGACAGTTCCGCTTTTTAATTTTCAATTTTCTCGCATAAACAATACCAATTTGACTGTGCACGAAGCACTTTTGGGTTGTCATGTAAAGTAAAATTAAATTTGTTGCTGATGCTATAAAAACTTGATTGTTGGAATCCGTTCCATTGCAAATTATTCATTGATTGGATCCCTAAATTGTATGACTTTTTAATTCAGAGTTCCTGATAGCCTCACCGTATTACTGACTGAAGCTTTTGAAGGAAAATGGGCATCATAAGCTCTTCCAAGTAGACAGTCAGACCTGTATAATAAACAGCGCTGTGCCACCCCATCACGTAGCGTCCACAAATGCATGCATTGTCTCCTACGAACGTTAGTACAGATTCTGGCCTGAAATGTTCACAATGAAACACGTCCAATCCCGGTGCGTGAGGCACAAGCTGATGGGGTCCGAGGTCAAGTAAGCAGACGCCATCAGACATTCCTATGACGCACTTACAGTAAAAATCAGGATTGTTACTGGCGGGATGTGAGAGGAAGTGATTGCAGCCTACAAGAAGGCACAGTTACTACAGTAAGGATCGTTAGGTACAAAAATACATTAATTTCTGTTAGCAGTTAAAGCCACATTTTTATAACTAGGAGTGAGAAGAAAAGCGTACATGTTTTTTCACAGTGGCACATTCAACGCACTCATTCTGGCAGTGGTAACGCGAACTAGGAGTGGAAATAAAATACCCTGCCGAGAGTGTCTATATCATCACAAAGAGCGCCTGACCCAGACACGGCTTGTAACTGTCAGTATGTACTGCAAAACTAGTAACTTAACCTTTCCATACCAATGCTCTACTTAATCACATAAGTAAATATTTACCATCATAGTGGGTTGATTCAGTAGAACATGCTAATACTCGGGCTTTACCGTGTAAGTAATAAACAGAAACTACATAGTCACCCCTCTACATGACGAGGGACTTGGACAGTTTACTCAGTGGAGGTAACGAGAAGGGCGTTGAACATTTTGATCTGAAGACTTGAACAGCAACAAAAACATGTTTCTGAGGGCGTAATATTAAAATGTATGATGGAAAAATAAGTGGTGGCGATGTGAACTGGTACCTTGAAAACACTCATAGAGAGGGATGTGTGCCACGTAGCCCTAGAGGCAGAAGACCTACAAGCTTTGATACGGAAGTCGCTAGAAATGCGAAAGCAAATAAAAACCAACTCCATGGTACAAGGTCTTAGTTAATGAAGTAAACGTAAGTAAAGTTGTCCCTAGAGCTTATTAAGCATCACTCCAGGAAGACATATGAGGAGTGGAGGCACACCTCCACTCATTCTCGACCTCGGCACTATATGGAGGCGATTTATAAACTTCCTCACGACCCGTCCGCTAGGCCACCGAGAATACAGCCTCCGTTAATCATCGCATAGGAGGTGAGGTGGGTCACTAAGAGAAAAATAATTTGGCCCTTCCGGGAATCGAACCCTCGGTCGTCCAGCCAGTAGTCAAATCAATGTACTGACTGAGCTACCCGGCTTCCGTACATACCCAAATTGATTAAAAATACCATAATTGAAACTAAAAGCCGATCTTCATGGCTACAATATCTCACCATTTCCTTCTGAGCCTGTTCTGCCAAGTTCATATGAACGCAACATATTTCTCCAAACTCTGTTTCAGTATCACCCTCCGATAAGTGTGAAAGTCCTCACAAGCGGGCCCTTGTCATGAACGTTTCCTGTAAACATTTGTTATTAATTTTCCCCACGCGTCGCCCTCCCGTCTCGTCCTAACATTAGGCGAAGCTTTTCCAGGGATTCTGAACGCTCCCCATCCCGACGTTGTGATATAGGGCCGCTATCCACCTGTTTGATTATGAAGCATTATTATTACGCCGTGACGTCAGTTGTAAGTTGCACTAATTCGACAGCCACTACAGCCAGTGGCAGGGGGTAAATATGTTGCCACTACACTACAAGCGTGGCTTATGTAAGAATACATTACAATAGGAATGTTAATGGCATTTAACAGTCTAAAGCACAAAGCTTGTGTAAACGTTATTCCAACATCCGTATTATTCTTCTCAGATAACACAACTCTTCTCACAAAGATAGGTTGGTTAATCGCTGTTTATTGTGAGAATCAAACGAAATGCACAAATACATTCTGTGGGAGAAATGCAGTTACTGAACGTTAATAAAAGAGGTGGCCACACACGTACAAACGTAATTATCACTGTGGTGGCGAAGAGAAATTCCTGCCCCTGCCTTAAAAAAACCGAAATATAATATTGCCTCTATTTTCCAAGTGCGTTCTTGCATCCTTCATAAGCCTTCATGTGCGGCCTGTATCAATATGCTGACCTCGGATTTAAGTAAATATACACCATATCGAAAAACGGATAAAACTCTTAGAGCTTAATTACGTATTTCACTTTCTGATAATTTCTGTATGAAGTGACTAACTCCAGGAAAGAGGGACCTTGAGAAGCTAGTAAAACTTTCCTTTTATGGTGCCAGACGTTTTACCCGTTAGGTCTTTCAAATGGTCTCTTCCCTACAGATTTACCGAAGAAATTTTATAGAAAACCTACAGAAGTTCGATTTTGTCCAAAAGAAAAGTCCGCTAGAAATTTTAATGGAAGCCTCCAATAACAATTTTAATCGAAATCCCTACTATTTCGGTAATAAAGGATGCGCATAATAACGATCACACAACGGGAAAAACTATATTTGTTTCGTAAACAAAGCAGTAATTTGAAGAGAGACTATCAGAAAACTCGGCATCGTAAGGTTTGGTTTAATTCGGTCTCCATTTGCTCGGCAACAAGATCGAAACAGCAAGTGGATGCCTGGCAATCTTTAACGCCGTGTCGATTAGACAATTTCTCTGCCGGGTATGCTACGCGGGTCAGTCTAAATTTGTCACACTGAACTCGTATAACGGCTTTGCCACTAATCGAGTATCTTGCTTCATTATATATCCGACATTATTTGCAAAAACCAGTAGAAAATTGATCGACAAGAAATAACAAGCAGCGAACATTTATACTGTAGCGTGGCTATGACTTTCGTATCCACCAACAAACGTCCATATTTCAGCGATAATGTATGGGCTATACATTGCGTTCGTTGGTCAATTTGGAATCTGTGCCGTTCTGTCGGATACGCATATCTTTTACATTTACTGCAATCTAACAGTGAACCAACCAACACCTGTCAGTTTTATATACAGACAGATTGTTTCGCAGTATCATTATATACTGCCAAATCATGTATTGTTAATAAACAGCTGTTATGTATCCTGGTCAGTTATAAAATGACGGCCAGCAGAGACTAAATTAGTGGTACGTAGCTTAGCAAAGAGAGAACAGGATGCGCCCGAAACCAAGGCCGGAAGCGCTGTCGTCAGTAAACATTCCTTGTTCTTTACCTGGAGGTGTAAAGTCGTTTGACAGACTAGGTGTCGGAGGTTCGTTACTGAAACCTATCCTGAGCCAGTTCAACCCACTTCACATCAATCCGACCAGTTTTAATATCTTTTCCTTCCACTTACATCCATGTATCGGTCTACCTTTAGGTTTTCCAACCACGATCTTGCGCATTTTCGCTCCATCATATGTTCTACATGCCCCAACTTCTGTGTAGATTCCCAGGCGGAACAATATGCCTATGTCTCCCAGGGCCTAGAATCGAAGCCCTGCTTAATTTTTCTTTGGATCCAGCACTTCGCTCTCTGACATCCTCAATGTCTAAGCACCGCCTAGTCACGTAACATTTCTGAAGTTCCAACACCTGGATCCATCCAACCAAGACAAGACACGTCATTTGCTGTAGAGACAGGAAACCGCGCATTAGACGAACAGGTACTCCACTAATTAACTGTGTCGATAGCTGCTTTGCGCATCAACACCTCCGAAAGTCAAGAAGATTTTTAATGCATTCTTTACAGCTTGGCATTTATCTTCTGCTTTCCATGCTCATTTATCGCAGACAAAAACCTATTGCTGACATCTTATCAACAATATAGTATTTTCTAATTGTTCAGTTGGTCAAGAACTTCCTCGCTTTTTATGGAACTCAAATACCAGACCTCGGTGATCCAGTTGTTAGCAAACTAGCCTAGTTTTCAAAGCATTCTGTGTTCGATCCCAACAGCTGCCAGTCGGAGGAGATTTTATCAAGATACCAGCAAGCATAAAACATGCTTTTAGTGCTGCCTTTACAACCTATAGGTATAACGAACACATTTCAAACTAGGGCCCATCCAAAAGGCTGCGCGTGTGGTAAACACAATTGGTCACTTATCTCCATAATTATAATACCGAAGACAACACTGCGTGGACCTTTACCTCTTACATGCATTCAAAGTGTGCTGTGAAAACACAGGGACAGGTTTTGAGTTATGGAGCGGGAAAAAAACCAAGGCCACATGGCAACAGCTGTCTTGTACTCCACACAGCAGTGATTCTACAGTGTGTAATGCTGCAAGTAAGTTACACATATCCAGGAATTCATAAGCCAGTGTTGAAACTATTCTGTCTGTATTGTGTCAACGTTTACTTAGCGCCGCTGCAAATTTTATATGGGATCGAATTGCGTAAATGAGAATTCATGTCGGATTTGATGTATTCACGACGGTGAGTACGAAGATGGCTGTCTTCTGTGTTAACGCCATGTAGTCCGATAGAAGTTTTACCTACGTTGCAAAGGTCTTTGCTGCCCCCATCGGAGGTAGCAAGGACAGCCATCTTCGATAATTCATGTGTTGCAATGAGTAGCAACAAGTGGTGGTGGCTTACTTTACGAAAGAAATGGAGGAAAACGGTCCCCAAGAAAATCCACACCGGCCCGCAGCCCAGTGGTAATTACATTACGTACCATGTTTTAACACCAGTAACGTTGCTTACTGCATTTCTTTAAACAGCGTTAACAATTTGTTCTTTGAAATGGAGAAATGTGGTGTTTCCTTTGAAGTACTGCCTGAATTGTTAAATATTAAGTTATTGTTAATTTTATCAGGTGTACTTTTCCCTATACAGTAGAATAGAGAAAGTCTATGTTCCAACGGTAATGGTCACATTATCATTTAGTGACCCCTAAACTTGAAAGAAAGTCTAGTTGTACCAACTTTAGATACGGTTCAAAGCTCTTGTACCTTCACCGGCAAGTGGTAACTATATCCTGTCCAAATCAATTATTAATAATGTTATCAGGTTCTCATTCGAACCTTTGGGTTCCATAAAAGCAGAGAATTTGTTTACTACCAGAGTGACTTCAAGGACTCTGCTCTGTGGAATTAGTTTAATGTTATACTCGTGTCATATCAAGCATGCTGTCACGGTGAATAAATAATAGTTATTCTAACATGCGGTCCAAATGAAAAAAAACAAACAGTTTCGGGCAGACATGGCGAAGCAAACAGGTGCATTTTTGCTACATCACTGCTAACGCATCTAAAACAAAAGTGTTGAAATTTACGCGGCAGATACATCGGTGATTGCATTCCTGAAATCACCGCTTCAATGAAGTAAATTACGCGTTGTGAGGGCTCTGATCCCATTTGTTAATCCAATGTTATTTTAACATTTAAGAGACATGATCTCCATCAACGCCACACCTTCGACTGTCATGTTCTCACTTAATGGCCGCGTAATCGTGTTGAAGTTAGGATTAAAGCGACATAAATGACACACATTTGGAAACAGACTTAAATCTAACATGCATGATAAATAGGGAAGTGGCTGTAGTTATGTACATTTGAATCTTTAGCTTCTTGGGTGGGAGGCGAGAATACAAGAAGATTTGGACCTGAAAGATTGCAAGCATTTGCTGAACATAATTTGCTGTTGAAAATTAACCACATAAGCTGTTGGGTCTGTACTGTATGTGGGGGCAGAATGAACAGTTATTACCACAGGCGTTGCCGTAAACAGTTTTTATGGCTTCGTTTTCAAATCTTTCTGGCAACGCCGTCAGGAGTTGTGTTTGGAAGGAACAAAGCATCTGGCAGGTAAAAGGAGACTGACTCAGACTGGGATATGCAGGCAATTTCCGGACCCAACACTTTCCTCACGTCTCCGCGTACAGACCACCACGAAGTTACCAGCATCGTTCATTTGCAACACCGAATTACACGAACATAAACACAGTATACACTTATCGATACAGTCTAATTATTTTATAAGAACGCACGGAGTTAAAGTTATAACTAAACTCGCGGAGAAGCCAGTAGTTGCTCAGCTAGCAAAGAAATTCTTTGCATTTTGTAGTGCCAGAAAGTTCATTACCGTGTCCATAAGAGTCCATCGGTTACTCCGGTTCACATTTCCCCCCTCCCCCGTTACCTCAAGATTCGTCGTAATATTATCGTCCCATATACACCCAGGTATCCCAAGCGGCCTCCTCAGAAGCACATTTTAAATAATCCCAGTTTTATACAGTTAAATTTTATACTTTTGACAGCGTATATGACATACGAAAGGTGATTATTCACATTTCAGACTCAAGTGACAAGCTTGTATGGATACATATGTACTTCAGTATAATCAGATATGTTACATCGATACACGTGTGATCGTATAAGGGGTGCAAAAAGGAGGATTTCAAAGAGGTTTTAAGATACTTATTTTAATACAAGGCAAGCAATTACAAGAATTTAAATAACCACTTAACATCTTCAGAGATTCAAACGTCTGTCATGAAGTGGGGCAAACTTTCCCATACCGGTTAAGTAAAACGTAGGATCCTTCCTATTTAAGTTTCTTACGGCAAGTTCCACATCAAAATCGTTTTAGAACTGTCTGCCCCCAGAGCATGGTCAAGACTCTACGATCATCATCCGTGGAGTCTTCGTCTGTTTGTGACAGC
>NW_019059962.1:679121-705903 GCF_000696155.1 Zootermopsis nevadensis | reverse complement strand
TCCAGTCTAGTACCACGATACAAGACCAATAAGGTAATAATGCAAGGTAATTAATGTTTTTTTTCGAACAACCTTCGTATTTAACGATGCTACATAGAGGTCACTTCCCGTCAAATGGGGTGAGATCAATGGGATGAAGCTGCTAGGGAAGTTTTAGTAAAAGTAATGCACTGAGCAGGCATTCGCTTGGAAGGACTGCGGAAAAACCTGTGCCACTGCGGAGATTGCCTCTTCGATTTAATCGATATTTCAAGCTAAAGTAAAATTAGCTGTCTGTGTGTCCAAGCACCATGCATTTAAGACGTACTGACGAAATTGAGGTAACGATCCACGCATTCTTAACCTTGACACTACAGTAGCTGGAGGTCGGTGGTTAGGTTCAAGGAAAGAATCAACAAACGGCACATTTCATCAGTACATTATATGTTTATATTAGATCGTCAATATCGTTTCACATATCCAATTTTCGATGCCGCTTAGTGGTACTGTGTCCAGCACACAACTGTTCATTCGTAACTTACGTTAAGTTCTTCTGCAGTTTAACTACAGAACCGTCTTTATCTCTAGCCGATACAATGAATTTATGGTCACGTCATCACTGGATACCTACGTATTCCATTAAAATAAACCTACGAAGTTAACGTCAACTGAAACGCAATCGAAGGCCGCGCTGTAGAAGCGCAATGGAATACTAACGGAGGAGTATTAGCCGGCCAAAAATCACTTTGAACTGAGAAGGCAGTTCTGAAGGAACACAAACAACCACTCGAGAAACACGGTTCTCTTCGAACTATGAACACCAGAAACATTTCTCCGCCTCAGCTGTTCCCCCTCCATTCTTCCGAATCCTGTTTTATTTTGTGTACCATTTCTCCACTCCGTTCGTCATCTTGTGGTTTCAATTTCGTGCAGGAGGAATCACAAAGAGCATTTACAAGGAATTCAACCTTCAATAATTCAGATCCCATTATTCCACCTGCATTGAATTCGCTCCAATAGTACAGTATTCAGTGTCCAGCTAGGTGTTCACTGGGAGAATTTCAAAGTGCAACTCAGTGCCAGTTCAGCATAATTAAACTTTCTCGCATTACACACTGATCAACAAAGCCGTAATAATTCAATTCACGCAGAATTCCGAAGAAATAAGTTGTGACTGTGAAAACTATATTGGATGATTCATAACAGAGTTCAGTGACGGGCATTTGTGAAAAGTATAATTAACATTTTAGTCCGATAGGAACACGCCAGTTGTTCATAGCTGAATAATTATAGACTACTCAAGGAGTCCCTGTGCTGTTCAGTTAGAGAATAGACAGCACAATGTCTTAGTGTTTATTAGATGTAAGTAGATGAATAGAATGCAGCAAAGCCAATGCATTCCCAACGAGGCTGTCTTGTTTATTGAGACGAAATACATCATAAGCATGTAAATTAGTATTAGTAAAGTGATTCCTGTTGAGTGTCAAATCACACAACTCCTGGATGTTTACTGCTGATATGCATATGATAATGAACCCAAACAATATCAATGTGCAGTAAACAAATTCTATCAATATTAAATATTTGGAAAAATATGAAGAGCCAGCTACAATAACACGACATTATCTTAAAATTCTCAAAATTAAAAAAAAAACTTGGTGCCAACTAAGAGAAAGTGGAAAAATTCTTTGGTCTGGGGGGAGGAGGACAAGGATGTTTCTAAATGATGGTTTACTAATGACACGGAAGCTTCAGGATGTCTGTATGAGTCAAGTAGGTCCAATGAACACAGGTCTGGAAATGCTTTGTAAAAATCTTAGAACCTTTGATACCATGTGGTAGTATAGTAGAAACGTTACATAAACCAACCACTTTTCTGTTTCATGAAGCCAACATCAGTGCCTATATATTAAAATTTCTGTATGTCTGAAGTAGTGTAGTAATAACGTTGTATTACATCCTGGTAAGGTTATGTGATATGAAAGGCTGCCTTTGTAGCACAGCATAAGCAAATTTTTGTGCTAATTCCATTTAAAATTCTTTTTACATCTTTTACTTTGTCCATATAACTGAATGACAGAAGAACAAATTTATAACTGTAGTACATACATAATGTGTTGAATGTTTGGAATTTAAGCTTGCAACAAACAAGAAAATGAACCAAGTCATTGTTCAAAATTCCACACGAACTTTGTTTCATTTAATATATCCTTTCAGATGTACTACTTTTACATGGTGCTGTGGGATACTGTTAACTTGAACTGTCCTCTTATATTACAGTGAGAATTCACAAATAACAAAATGGCAATATTTAACCTGGTGTCGTCGGTTGCCGGATTTATTAAAGTACGATTCCTCATCGATAAGGCAGTAATAGACAACATGGTGTTCAGATTCCATTACCGCATCACAACTGCAATATTGTTTGTTTGCTCCATCCTGTGCACTGCAAACAGTTTAATAGGTGGGTTTAAAATATTGGTTTCTTATATGAAAGGTTTTAATTTCTAAGGAATCATCTGTTTTTCACATGGAAACTTCTTTATTGCTTAATGAATTATTTGTTTCCTGTAAGAAAACTTATAATGCTGAATAGCCAACAGTTTATGAAGCTCACCACTACAGCTGGTCTGAAATATGAGAGCTTTACTTCAGTATCTCCATACCAATTCATATCAATTTGCGAAGTCACCGGTAATTTATGATGCATACTTAAGCTAGGAACTGTGTCTGCCATTTTTCCTTTCAACTATCACCGAGAGAACTGCTGCTGCTTGCAGGTGATCCTATCAACTGCATCGCAGACAATTCCCTCCCTGGACATGTGATCAACACTTACTGCTGGATCACATCCACATTCACACTGCCACATCAACAAGGCAAGCCTGTTGGAACCCACGTAGCCCACCCTGGAGTAGGGACATACGTCGAAGGTGAAAATGAAACTCGGTATCACTCCTACTATCAGTGGATTCCCTTCATGCTCTTCTTCCAGGTAAGCCTTTAGAGAATGATCCATGAACAAGCTGATGGCTACCAACAACACCAGACTGACTTATTTGTATACGTTTCGGTGTCCATCACTGTGCATAGTTAATAACACTGTTCCGTTCTGGCTGTGGAATTACAACTGTCAAAATTGCTGCATGATTATTAATATAATCAGCACAGTAGCGAATAACATTTGTTACTGGCAAAATTTGAAATTCTGTTGTTGTTTTTTTTCACTTTCTTATGGGTGTAACATGCTGTCTCATGAAACACATTTTGGTTAGTACTATTTTACTCAAACCTTGAACGTAACAGAACATTCCATTAATCAGTCTTCAGCCAATAAGTTATACATTCAGTGGTACAGATGCTAACTTTTTAAGCTTTTGGACAGATATTATTATCTACAGAGATGCACAGCGGCATAGGTTGCTCTTGAAAACCAAAGGACTTGCAGCTATGTGTATATAAATAATTTCAGTTTTGAAAGCAACAGATATGCACAGTGTGGCTTCCAAAGTATGTTTTCGTTAAAGATTTCTGTCTTCTGGATTGTTGTGCTGTGTATTGGCATATTCATCACCCTGATGATGGAGGCAGTATGACCTCTGAAATGTTGGTAAACATCGGCCAGACTACACAGCGCAACAACCCAGAAGACAGAAATCTTCATACTCATCGCCCTGATGATGGAGGCTGTATGACCTCTGAAACGTTGGTAAACATCGACCAGACTGCACAGCGCAACAACCCAGAAGACAGAAATCTTCATACTCACCGCTGTGAAAACCTCAAATCTTACATATGTTTTTGTTCTTTCCTAAACCCAGAGGGGTTAAGAAACATTAATAAAACGCTGTACTGTAACTAAGATTCTTATGTCTTCAAGTTCATAGACGATTCCATGTTGCAGGGCCTTCTGTTCTACATACCTCACTGGATATGGAAGAACTGGGAAGAAGGCAAGGTTCGAATGATCAGTGACGGTATGAGAGGATCCATGATTGGTTCAAAGGATGACAGACGTGATCGGCAGGGCAGACTAGTTCAGTACATGCTAGATACGCTGCATCTACACAATACGTATGCTGCCGGCTATTTCTTGTGTGAGGCCCTCAATTTCATCAATGTTGTAAGTTTCTTAAGTAACCTTGGTGTCATAAAGTCTCTACTGAATTTAGAATCATTAGCAGCGATTATTGAAATTAACAGCTAGGTGTTAACAGATGTACAATGAATTAAGCCACACTTAAAATGCAGATTATCCTACACCTTAAGCAAATGTATTAATTTCCACCAATTTAAGGAACCCTTCAGAAACATTAACATATTTTGCTTACACTTCAAAAAGGTTTGTTTGAAGCTTCTGTCAACAGATATGCTATTCATATTAAAAAAATTATGTAAAAATATTTAATAATTCTTTGAGGAAACAGATTTGGGACAAGGATAGTGAATCTAAATATGATTCCTCAAGTAGCAAATGGGATGAACTGGTTAAAATAATTTAGCACTGGGGGAACAGCACAGCATTTATCAGATGTGAAAGGTTAAAATTTCATATGTATTTCAAATTGTGGTTATTTTCTTGGAGTCCTGCATGAATTTGAAAGCTAAATTAGAAAATTTTGACTGTGAGAGGGTTACCTTTCTGCAGGTTCTAGCTATGGCAACCATAGATTCCTCAGTGTTGCTACCAAATAATATGGGCGCTGCACTTGCTCAGATCAAGGTCGAAAGCCTGTTTGCTAAACACAGAAAATGAACAAATGATGTGACTATACGGATGACCGACATGAGGTGACGTTTGACCTCATATTATAATTGTGACAGTTATACCCTTATATCTAATGGAAGTGGTTTTTATGCAGGTTGGCAACATCTTTTTTGTGGATGTATTCCTTGGAGGAGCATTCTTGAAGTATGGAACAGACGTAGTAAGGTACTCGGGTTTGAATCAAGAGAACCGAACAGATCCTATGATCGTCGTCTTCCCTCGCGTGACCAAATGCACCTTCCATAAATTTGGTCCCTCAGGTATGAAAATTTAGTAAAGCAGTTGTAATTCAGAATATAAAATAAGTAAACAAACAACTACTAACTCTATAAAAAAAGACACTATTGCCATATGCACTTCAACATCAAGATGCCACTGATGATGACCTCTTGAGGTTGAAACGCGTATGGCAATAGTGTCTTTTTTTATAGTGTTAATAGTTGTTTGTTTACTTATTTTATATTCTAATACACTACACGGTATGCAAAGTTTTAAGTTGTAATTCAGTTTTGTATAACTTTCCAAATACAGTGTTTCCAATTTTTGAGTGTGAAATAAATTCTTCTTTTCACTGCATATTTTCAACTTCATATTCAGAACTCCAAGAAGTGGCCATTCTTTTACAAGGCGCAATGAAAAATAAATTTATGTGGAGTTTGTATACTTATTCAACAAACCAGTGACTTGAGTAGACACATCTTCATGCAACCCACCGGATAGTCACTTAATCTTCTTCATAGCCATCGCCTCTTCTAATTTCCATGGCAAAAGCACTCAGTGTTCACACTTCAAATATGGAGTTTCATGTAGATAATTTTGCAAGGAAAAGTAATATATATATATACAGCATGTCCAGACATAAGAGATGCGATACTGTTGCATTTTCAATCTTTCTGACACGTACACACACTGTGTAATCCAAACAGAGATAGTCGCGGAGCGATTTGATATTTTGAATTTATACACCTGCCTTTGTTAGTACCAACACAAGGAAACATGACATGTCATATAATGCTGTTCACAGGCTCAATTCAGAAGCATGATGCCCTGTGTGTCCTGGCTCTAAACGTCTTAAACGAGAAGATCTACATCTTCTTGTGGTTCTGGTTCATCTTCCTGTCTGTGCTATCTGGCCTTGCCCTGCTTTACAGCACGGTCATAGTGGTGCTTCCATCCATACGCGAGACAATACTGAAGAGACGTTTCCGATTTGGCACCCCTACTGGGGTATCAGCTGTTGTGGACAAGACACAGGTGAGTATCTGAACTGACATTACGTTGTCACATTCAGAATGGTGTGAGCTACATTTCCCCTGTATAAGAAATTGGCAGCTGTACTTCATACAGTGTGTTTTAAAACTGTCATCTGCATCCATGAGACAGTAAACCCAATAAATGTTGGTAATAAAACTCAGAAAGAGTTCTGGTTAATGCACTTTTCTGCTAGTGATGGCTTATGATTCCATAATTAGTATTCAGAATATTTTGTATTTATCAACAGATGTCACCCAATTGCCACATATCTTCATATACTCTAGTTCAAGCTGTGAGGAATTGAAATGAGTCAGTTTTGGACATACATAAAAGAGAAGTGTTTCTCCAATCAGAAATTCTTGTGCTAGTCTGTTGTAGATATGGCTATCAACAATTTCCTGTCTAGGAATTTGATCCTTTAGGCACATAGCCAGCTGTTTCACTGAGTAACATCTTAAATGGGTTCTACTATAGTATCACTTTTATAAAACTATACTAAATTAATTTGGGGGGGCCATAACATAAATCCAATTTAGTTTTTTACATGACTATATTTTCTTTCCATCTTGAAGGTCTCAATATTTCTTAGTGTCTTCTTTCCAAATCAATTATATGCTACTACCATTAAATATCCACTTCCCCCCTTTCCTTATGAATTCACAACTATATGTAAACGTAATATGATTGAATTATTGAAGCAGAATGGTTACCACATCACAAAATCAGCAATTATTAATAACTGAATATTCACTTAATGCAATAATTTCAGAATGCAGTAATTGATATAATATAAACTGCACCCAATCAAATTAAATCTGTTTTGAGGTTGCAGAGCAGTCACGATAGTGTGGGTGGCAGCAATGGGAGATGAATCAAGTAACTTAGGAATCTACCGTTATCTGTGATTACTGTGAAAATGATGGAAACATAAGAAAAACATCTGCATTAAGTAATCGGTCCCATCACATCTAACATTTCATGTATTACAGGTTGGAGACTTTCTACTGCTCCATCTGCTAGGCCAAAATATGAACATGGTGGTGTTTGGTGAGATACTGGATGAACTGAGTCGTAGACTGAATGACTACATGCATAACAATGTTCCTACAGCACCATCTACCCTAGAGATGTCTCCTATATACCCTTCAAAGGAAAAGTTCCCAAAAGAGACAGAAGCCTAGCATCTCTTGAGCTTTGAGGAGAATTCCAGTGACTGACAACTGTAAGAAATAAAATGGATAAAATGTTATGATCATTACTGGAGCACCTCTTACTTTTTTGGTTCATATGTTTGAAGACACAGAGCATCTGGATTCCTCAAGACAGTCAAAAACGATGAAAGTTAAGCTGAAGGAGGAAACACATCTGCTTCCATTTCAGGTCTACAGGTTTCCACATTAGTCTCTAGGAATTATCATTATTCATACATATATTTTCACTTCTATTTAGTATGCCTCAAGGTTTTAAAATTCAGCTATACTTTACAACGCAAACTACAGTCATCAGTTGGGACTAATGTCACTCTCTGGAATTATTCTCAAATGCTGGAACTTCCTGTTTTGTCAGGGTGATATTCGATACTGTGAAAGTGTACAGTAACCTTACTGATGGATTAAAGAATGAAATTTGCACAATTTCAAAATCTAAATCTAAAATGATTAAGGTTGAAGAAAGTTCTACAGATCCAAAAACAGTAAAGAGATCTGTAGTTAACAAAACTGAAGAAATTTGTTCAAAGAAGATAGCATAATACTAGTTTTAATATTCATTTTGTTTTGACTATTGTTGCCAACTAGCCTAAGATTTGTTAGATTAGTTATTGCAGGTTTTCGACAACGAATTCGCGTTTTCTTTTGTGTCAACAGAAAATAGGTAGCTAAGTAATGTATATTATAAGCAAGAAGAGGGTTTTTAATTGAAGTGTCTTTCCTAATAACATTCCAAATAAAGAGAAGCTTGTAAATGCTAACAACAATTGTTAGTTCTATCTCATTTTGTGGCCAGTGCTACCCATGACTGGCTGCCACAAGGCTTGAGTGGGTACGCATACTGTTTGTCACGTATTCAAAACATACTTTTGACTACTTAACTGACTGGCAAATGTGCCATTATCTTTGCAGAGTGATTTCTATGACAGGAAACTTAATTAAGCACAAGACACTGTTTTCAATACTGTCAGTTTTGTTTAAAGATATTTTTGCTTATCATCTTACATGATTTTACATTACCTGCATAAATCCAACAGTGAAATATTGCACAACAGTGACTTGTTTTATGTGAACATTACAGAACAACATCAATTCATCCTGTTCATATCCATGAATATTACTGGCTTAAGAGGTGTTATTTTTATTGTTAATTTGGCACAGATGAATATGAATGAGTGGCCTAACTACGTGAATGTTTAAAATGAAAAATAACACCGGATGTGATATATTCAAAGGTTATGTGTAAACATATGTGATTTTGGATCTTGTTTGTATATGCCATAATATACTTTGCATGAAGAGAGTTAAAATTATAGCACACAGCATGAACACAATAATAGCCACAAGTCTAACACTATTCTCTGAATGTCTTTGGTGATGGTACTGCATTACTAGTATCTTTGTTTTGGACTTCATCCATTTTCTGTTTTTAAAAAACCTTCAAAAATCACCATGTTTCCTTAGTTCTTCAGGTAAAGGGGACAGAGACCTATTCAGTTGGATATGGTACACAAAGCTATCCTTTAATGTGTAATTCCTTTAGATTTTATGATAAAGATTTTTAAAAACAGATGATGAATAAAGCCCAAGGAAAGAAGCAGCAAGTATAACATATTCATATACAGAGTAATTAAACAAAAACTTGTTAAATTCCAGCTTGGAGCCAGGAGTCTCTTTCAGACAGAAGCAATGCTCAATTTTGTGTTTATTGTGGAACAGACAGCGATGATAGAATTTCTAAATCAGAATCAGAAATTGTGTGCATAATGCTAACATTGTGAGGACAGCAAAGTTTAATTCTACAATAAACCATAAATGTATTATTTTTGTGGAAGTTTATAATAATAAATTGATTATATTTTAGAGTGCAGTTTTATGGGGTAATGAAGACATGCTGTTCCTCTTCATGGAATTTTAACTTGAGATGTTTTGTTGCATCTGCATGTGATAGATAATCTTTAATATAAGAATGATACTAAATCTGTAATCATAAGTAGTGCAGTTTGTTTCTGATACATATTCTTGTTTATTGTTTCATCTTCTGTCATTGTAACAGGTTGACATACATAACAATAGCTCAATCACAGTGATAAAGTAATGTCAACAACACTATGTAATGATGTAGTTCATTAAAACTGCAGACAAAGTTTCTGTCTTGTGATTTACAGACTCCTACATCCCAAATGAACTAACTTCAATGGTGCATGATGTCATCACTCGCCTAGCCAAATTCCCTGCTTCTTAAAGGTTCATTACCATGTTCACAAAAGCCTCACACTGGATCTTACCCTAAGCCAGCTGAATTCAGTTACACATTTCTCTGTGACCCATTTCAATTTCCATTCATCTCTAAGTGTATCAAGTGCTCTGTTCTCTATTAGTTTAACCAACGAAAATATATATGAATCTGATTTCCTACATGCATGCACTGCAGTTAAATGCAATCTACTTTAATTTTGGCAATTTTTAAGTCTTGAAGATTTCTGTCTTCTGGGTTGCTGCGCTGTGTAGTCTGGTCGATGTTTACCAAGGTTTCAGAGGTCATACTGCCTCCGTCATCAGGGCGATTGAGTGTGAAGATTTCTGTCTTCTGGGTTGTTGCGCTGTGTAGTCTAGTCGATGTTTACCAACGTTTCAGAGGTCATACTGCCTCCATCATCAGGGTTATGATCGCAAGGACCTCCTAAACATCGGTAAACTCATACCAGACTACACGACTCAACAACCCAGAAGACAGAAATCTTCATACTCACCGCTGTGAAAACCTCAAATCTTACATTTTAAGTCTTGGTTGGTTACATTTCTAACTGCAAGTACATGTTTGTGCACACTCTGTAGCTCCTGCTCTCAGTTTTTCAAACCCTTTCCATACTGAAGTGTTTAAAAAGTAAAGCCTGCATTTGTAGTTTCCATATACAAGAGCTCATAACTGACAGTATGAACCGTCAAAATAAGGCAGTAAAGGTTTGAATCTGAAAAGCATCCAATTGACTTGTGTTCAAGAAGTACATTTTTACTGATAAACAAATTCAAACAAAAATAACAACTTATAATTGATTCATGATTCATTCCTTACTTTTGTGCCAGTTTTAAGTAGTGATATTTCCTCCATCCTAGATACAAATGTTTCAGACATAATTTATTGGTATGTTTATAGTTATCTAAATATAACATTTCACACACTTAGCTGCAACTGTTCATCAGTTATTGCCATTAAATTAACTGTTTCTTCGAGAATTTATAAAAGTACGATATGAGATTCACGTATGAAGTAGTGGTTGCTGGCTTACTGAACTGGAATGGAAAAAAATTAAATTTGCTCAACAATTTGTAAAGTAGACTCCCCAAAGCAAAATTTAAACGAAATTGTTGAGTGGTTTCAAAGATGAAACACAGATGGACAGGTATAATTTTTCTATTATGCATTCATTTTATGCACTTTGTGCAAGGAATACATACAGTACATACAATCAAGCATTCTGACTTGACTGCCAGTGGTGAGACGAGTGGTCAAGGGCACACACAGTTCGCTGAGAATTCATTTTGCTCTTGTTAGAAGTGACCATGAGAAGAGGCCGGGATGATGGAGAATCTATCCTCATTCGGTCTTCCTGCAAAGCGTATTTCTTTGTGTAATACTTCCTGGAATACAAGAGTGCACGCCTGATTCTTATCGGTCTCCCCGGATGTCGTCACCGGGGCTTCCTTCCCAAAACCACAAGTGTCCTGACATGAAAGCGTATGCTATAAATTGTAACTTTCGCTCAGTGAAAATGGCAACCGATGAAAGAATTTCTTTTCCCCATGTGACTGAAAAAGCTAGAATCAACAGATTTATAACTCAGCACGAGTCGCACTACTTAACACTAAAACACCTCGCTCGCGACATTACTGTTGGTCCTTGACGCTTGGTCTATTGCCCATCTATCTCCCATCCATGAAGTACTACTGTTTATCTGAATACGAATTCATAAAACCTTTACAACTGACGAAAAGCGGGGATGTCTGTTACTGAAGTTGGGCACCAGGGTTTGGCTGTCCGGCGGTGAATGGGTCACCCCTTTCTTCGTTAAGCCCACGCCCAGGCCGACTCTAAGAGTCCAGCCTGTCGTCTATCTAATGATACCAGCGCTTTTTCCGAGGGGTGGCATGGACCGAAACTTTACCCGTTTACGCCTCCAAGCCGTGACGTTTACGCAAAGCAGCAGAAACTTTTACCTGTAACGGAAGAGACCAAAGGTCGAATGGCGTTATCATTATAGCCCCGATTATACTAACCTGCAGGGTAACTGCAGAGGTAGCAGATCTAACATCAGTCTTTCCTCGTGCAATTTTTTGCAACCTGCTGGATGGTGCAAGCAATTCCAAAAACAGTTGCGTGTTTCAGTGTTTTTCTCAGAAAGAGAGAGGGGAAATACCCGTTTGAAAAGACTGTGCGATGCTGCGGAGAGAAGAGGCTAGTCCGCGTTGCGTGTTGGTGGCATCGAGGTGCAAGGTAAGGAAGTCTTCTGTACATATTCACTGTTTAAATATCTGTTGTGTTTATCTCGCAACTCTCAATTCTAAGACTCGCAATAAGAATTTAAGGATGCGCTGTCACAGAAACAGTGTCTTTAGTGACTGAGTAACTTTAATTTGACGCAGTTCATAAAACTGGACAAAATAATTGGATAGATAACCCCTAAATTTGACATGGCTTTACTTCTAAAATGGCTACTCCGTTCACTTATAAGAACTAACTTGCCACCCATCCACATGTTTAAACCCAGAAAATGCTGTATGCATCTTGACATTTTGAGACATAATGTTTGTTCGTTCGCTACTCACGCAAGGTGTACGAACTGAAAGCTAGCCTGCAGCGGTCAGGATTTCATGTAATTTTCTTAATAGCTTCCCGAATGCTTCGTGTTTCATAATAATATCTCTGGCTCCTTTTAGAGTGATATTATTGCAAACCAGTTGTGTATCAGTGTGACCTGGCCAAGTATGTGGTGTGGCTACAACACTCCACCTGAACATCGACGAAACAAAAACTATTTAAGGTACTGCTGACTGTTGTCTTTGGGTTGTGATGTCATGTAGTCTTGTAGGTGGTTACCAACGTTTCGAAAAGCAAGTATTACCTCTACTTCCGACCTTTAATCCGCGACTTAACATTTCGGGATAATGGGGCGGGGGAATTTGATGAAAAGAGACACGCTGGATAGTTTTGTTTTTGCTTGCCAACGTTAATACATTATAACTGTGAGATGTAATGCACTGTTTGACAGAACACAGTAGAGGAGCGCCACAATAATATAAGTGAAGTTTAACTTTGCATGTTATTATACTGATGTTGCTTGGGGTGAAGATGGTCGCGAACATGTCTAACGGGCCTGCGTAGTAGGTCACGAAACAGCCGAATGGCGGCGTCGGCATCACAGCTGCAGTTATCTTGAAACAGAGATTACGGGAAAGGAACGAAATAGGGAATTCTATGGGAGACAGCCTGCGGAATTCCTCGACCCGGAACCGCAGAAAACCGCATTGCGTCAGTCTTGGGAAATGCGTAGTGATAAGTGGGGTGGGATGAAGTATCGTCTTGCAATTTTTCAGTGTTATCATTAATATTGTCAGACACACTTCTTTAATACAAGAGATCCAGGTAAAGTTATTTATACTTTGATTATTAACAAAATACAGTAGTTTCAGTCTATAGCTATTTTTAATATGGCGGATGCACATTTTCCACAACTTTGTTTACAACAATATTGAGTTTACTGGGCTGTGGTGTCCATGTCCCTTTACAGATTTGAACAGACAGACGGAAAAGATTTGTTACAATTTTATTTTTACTTTGCACCATCCTCTTCATTACATGACCTCAAACGTCTGTACTATGTTTTGTGTTTCTGAGTAGACACCTATTGTTGCAAGTAATCTTTCTGTCAATTCCTAAGTAATATTTAAACTCTTGAATTTTACATTATCTCTTTAACCTAACGAGTCACTCAGCCTACGTTTAATTACAGCTCATTTATTGTATTTGTTTACTGCACCCTTTAGTCTAATTTGATTCCTATACACGCTATTTACAGGACCAGTTTGTGGCTCTGTAATAAATTTGGAGTGCTTGTTATTACATTTTACTTTAGCAGTGATGACAAGAACGGAACCGCTTGTAACGTATCGAAAAGGACGCTGTACAACACGTAAAGCTGGGGGGAGGGGGGGGGTTTATAGCTGCTACTCATTATTGAGAGCGTTTATTTGAAACTTTTCGGGATATAAAGTATATCTAACAAAATAAATATTTGTACCTGCAGTAAATGAAGACCAGTACTAAAGGCAGGACAGGAAAAGATTTGTACTTTCAAGACCGAGATGGGACAAGAAGGAAAGTCCAACATTTTATTTGCTTTGTTCACATAATGCCGTTCTGGGGAGCCGTATACACAGGGAGGGTTATGGGTTCGACCCTCTATCCCTGAAAGGGCGCATTTTCCTTACAAAATGTTGTCGGTAACGGAAGCAATTGTGATTAAGGGGTCAACATTTGTGTCGAAAGCATGACGATATGTGAATTGATATTCTGAAAAATCAATTTAATCAAGTCAATACTGAAATATTATATACATTATTCCGTGAACGTTTTAAATGTTGATACAATAGCATGAACCACAAACCCAATTTTAACGTAGTTCATTTTACAAGATTTTTCAGAATACCCGTAAATGATACACACTACATGAATAATGTGTTTTTAAAAAGTGGACTGACATTGGGTGAAGTTCTGTACCTGTCATGTTCTACTTTAATCCCCCTCCCAAAATATCGTCGTTTTATTGCGTCACAATAAATGAAACCCAACTCGATAGTTCAACGTGACTAACAAAGGAATGGTCCGGTTGGTCACGCCGAAACCTCACCTGAAATTGTGCTCGTCCACAGAGCCCTTCTAGTAATGATTGTACACAAAATTTCAGCTGCTGATACGCTGTGCAAGGGTGCGAAAAAACTGCTCAAAATTCGAATGTACATTTAAAATTCGCGCCATCGCGCACGCGTCTGACTGCAGCGCGCCTAGCAGTGGCTCGGTATTCACCGGTACATTGCATCGGAGAGCATTTTTAAATAAGGGCAAATGGAATTGTAAAATTTTCTTCATGCCTCTTTCCATTACTTTTAAATTTATTTCATTCTTATAGAGAAAATATTTAATATTAATTTATGCTTTTTACAGTTAGGATGGAATGTAACCAAATTATATGTTTGAGTAATTTTCTTTGTACTATTTTTAACTAAAAAGAATGTGTAAATATAGAACGACAATGGTCAGCTTCTATATGAACACCTGCGTGTACAATATAATAAGAAGTATTGGAATTTCTAAACCACACGTGCGACAATATTGACTGAGCATGTCGTAAGGCTCATTTCTTATGCATGCCGTATAATAGACTGAATAAACCGTATTGCACTCCATTCCTTTACTAATTGTTACGTCATAGTTTCCTTCGGCATTGTCGCGTCAACAATCCGCTTTCGTCAGTGTTGAAAGAACTGAGCTGTGAATCGCTTGTAGGAGAAGTGTGTTGCAGACGAGATACTTTTGTGCTTCTAAAAGTCTTTCACAATAACCAAAGTACTTATCTTCTGTGAATTACTAAGAAATTCTTGACACTGTCCTTTACTCTCTCCATTTTATTTTGACGGTGGAAGAAAGAGTGAGATAAGGGCATCCTATTTATTATTATTATTATTGCTTATAACATTTACAGGGTTCCATTTACATTTGTGAGCTCTTGGAAGAGAATTAGGCTTGTCTTCTTTCTAACACAAATTCAGTTTTTTATTCCATTGACTTCTGTTTCTTTACGGCATCATTTATAATAAAAGAATTCATTTAAACAGTGTGGGATTCGAATTTCTAAAGCAACAAGACATGTTGGTTGGTAGCCGAAATTCTTGATGAAACTGTGGCGCGATTTTTAAATGCACATTCGAATTTTGAGCAATTTTTTCGCACCCTTGCACAGCATATCAGCAGCTGAAATTTTGTGGACAATCATTACTAGATTGGCTCTGTTGACGAGCAAAATTTCAGGTGAGGTTTCGGCATGACCAACCAGACCATTCCCTTGTCAGCAAATTAGAACAGTTCATGAAGTCTGAAAGTTTCTGAAAATGGTGCATAATGATATGTAAGATTGTTTTCTTGGTCTTTGTTCATTGTGATTTATAAAATAAAGAAAATCCAACATTTTGGAAGCTGGATTCTGCTTCTGTCTTCAGGTGAAAAGAAGGAAGAGGCCAGAAACCCTATACGCAGAGCCCCTGGTTGATCTAGCCTCAGCCCTGGTCCTGAAATGTTATGGCTGTTATTTTATAATATAGCGCATGGGCAAAGTCCAATAAATCAATCTTACATATTAAAACAGCTTACACTAGGTCTATAAATTGTAAGTACTGTAAAACTTGGATTCAGAGGTCACCACATTGGGAAGTCCATATAATCACTGTTTTATGAGGCATGCCCAAAATCCTGATGGGGAGAGGTCAACTTTTTTTTCTACTTAATTTCAGAAAAAGTCCTGAAGTATCTTAATTTTTTGATGTTAGAAATATGATATCTGCTTTACAGACACTATGTTCTAATACTTGAAATATATTACACAACACAGTCAATGAAAAGAAAATATCTTCAGAAATTTTAACATAACTGTTCTGATTTATCAACAAGAAAACTTAATGCTATCATGGAAAGAATTAAGTTCTCTGTGACAAACCTCATCTTTAATCCCATCTCACACCACGCAACACCCATTGACGTGCGATCTGACATAAAGAACTTTAATATTTCTTGTCCACTTATATTTACAGTGCTAGCCAGGAGACAAGATGTCACTAGTTGGCCTCTTATCAGCATTGGCCGGATTCGTTAAAATTCGGTTTCTAGCTGACAAGGAAGTTATAGACAATGTGATATTCAGATGTCATTACCGCTTCACATCAGCCATACTTTTTGTGTGCTGTATCCTTTGTACTGCAAATAGTTTGATTGGTAAGTATCTTATTATACTTACACAGCGTGACAGCATAATGTTGACACATCTGATATGTAAGTAAACCTCCAAGCATTCTCAACATTGACTTTAGGTGGAGACAAGTAGTTAGCATCATGCTCTGACAGCTTTGCCCCAGGGAAAGATTCCCTGGTATACATTAGATACATATATAGCCTAACTGAGCATTATAACAATTTATATTTTGCTTTACACTGATTAATGTTGATAGATAAATTTTTTAGAAATTCTTATGAAAACATTTTGCAAACAGAATTTAGGGTAAGATTTGAGGTTTTCACAGCAGTGAGTATGAAGATTTCTGTCTTCTGGGTTGTTGCGCTGTGTAGTCTGAATATTCATTGCCCTGATGACGAAGGCAGTATGACCTCTGAAACGTTGGTTAACATCGACCAGACTACACAGCTCAACAACCCAGAAGACAGAAATCTTCAGAATTTAGGGTACTGTACGTAAAAATACACACTAAAAGCTGTAACATTTATCTTCATTACATTGCAGGAAACCCCATTGAATGCTTGAATTCTCAATTCAAAGATAAAATTCATGTGATAAATACATTCTGCTGGATCACATCCACATACACTATACCCCACCTACAAGGTCAACAAGTAGGGACTCATGTGGCTGGCCCTGGGGTAGGACCCCATGTACAAGGGCTAGATGAAGTTCAACATCACAACTACTACCAATGGGTCCCCTTCGTGCTATTCCTACAAGTAAGAACGTCAACTGGCATGGGGAATACTTTGCTTTAATCCATCATTATAAAATCAATTAAAATATTTAAATGTAAATACCTCGGAATTGTCACTAAAAACTGAAATAAGAATATGACTGTCCAGACTATTCAGATTTTCATCTGTCAATTCCTAAATACAACCAACATCACTAAGATTGGTAGAAATCCCTCATCTGTAAAAATACATATGTAGGTTAATTCAATAATATTCTATCAAAAACTAACACAAAAATGGACAGAATATGCCAGAATGCTTAACAGTGTTCAAGAACTTGTAATTAATCATTAAAATTTGTAAAGTTGAAAAATATTTGAAAATTCACTCTCTTTTGACATAAATCAGATTGTATTGTAGGAAATGTTATGACACATAAGAATTATTGTTATACTGTCTTTCCATTATAGGGTCTCCTCTTCTATGTACCACATTGGTTGTGGAAGAACTGGGAGGGTGGCAAAATCAAGATGATCAGCAAAGATTTGCGAGGGTCCACAATCGAGTGCAAAGAAAAGAGACACAATAAACAGGACAAACTTGTTCAGTACATCAGCTACTCACTTCATACTCATAATGGCTATGCATTTGGATATTTCTTCTGTGAGATACTAAACTTTGTTAATGTGGTAAGTGAAATGTATCATCAATTTACATTACATGGAAAATAAGAATGTTTAAACAAATAAATTCCTTGTAATTTGCAGCAACTCAGGAATTGAGAATTTTAACATCAATCTGCATTCATTGTAGAATCTTTTGCTCATTGCATCATGTTGTAATGGTAAAGTTACTGAAATCATGGGCAAACCTGCTGCTGTTAACTTTATAATTCTGATGCAGTGTAATAGCCAGAAACTCGTCATCATCACTATCAGGGCGATGATGGAGGCAGAAAGGACCTCTGAAATGTTGGCAAACTTCTACTAGACTACACAGACAGCCATCTAAGTAAAAGTCTTCAGATATGATTTTAAATTAATGTATTCTTGTTGACAGGTTGGCAATATTTTCTTCATTGACAAATTTCTGGGGAATACGTTCTTGAGTTATGGAATAAAAGTTATTCAAATGTCAAGCAATGATGATCTGCATCGTACAGACCCTATGATCGCCATATTTCCTCGACTAACCAAGTGTCTCTTCCGCACTTATGGAGCCTCAGGTATGTGTGTGTGTATGCACCTTCCTTGATTGATTTATTTATTTATAGTTTATTTAACGACACTTTTTCAGTAGCTCAGACATACAGCATCGAATGAGAGGATGATAGTGAACAATGAATTGGAAAGGATGTGGAAGGAAGCAGTCATGGCCTAATACCCTCCTTGATGTTGATTTCCATGTTTACTAATTTGGTTCTTCTAATGTATCTGTACTGGTCTGTACTACTCAAACTAATAAATTATTTTTAAAAAAATTAATTAAACAGTGATTAGAAATCAATAGTTTAGATGATTTCTCAGGCCAAACATGTTTTTAAAAATGGAATAAGTATGAATGTAATTGTACGAGACAAACTCAACACATTAAAGCATTCCACAGTATTTAATCCATAAACACCTTCAGTCCTTTCACACACTATAAAATTACAACCTAACCATCCATTACTATCGTAACATTGTGGTTCATTAGAGCTTGTGTGCTTAATGAGTGGCACATGGGATCAAGGACATCTCTTACTGACTACTAGCCTAGCCACATCCATCTTTCATAAATCCACATTAGACTACATAATCTACCTATTTTCCCACTAACATCCTCAGGTGTGTTATTAAGACAAGTGTTGTGAGGGGTCAGTTACATTTAGCAGTCTAGATGCTGTTCCCATCTCCAATAGAAGCGTAGTCAGCTATGTCAAAAAAGTGACAGTGTACAGCCAGGGTCCAATTTCTAGCAGGGGCAGAGATTTTCTCTTTCCAACCAGTGTATCCAGACTGGCTCTGGGACTCATCCAACCTCCTACCCAGTACTGTGGGTCTATTCCTAGGAATACAGATGCTGGAGTGTGAAGCTAACACCTCACTTCCATCTTCTATCAATGTTTAGAATGTGTGAGTTTTATACCTTCACTGTGTGGTGATGAGACTGTTTACAAATGCTGCATTACTACTACTGCTACAGCTGCTAATGATAATAATCTAAACTGAATTAAAACTGCACTGAAACTTGGTTTACAGGTACCATTCAAACACATGATGCACTGTGTGTCCTGCCCCTCAACATCCTCAATGAGAAGATATTTATTTTCCTGTGGTTCTGGTTCATCATTCTGGCTGCGCTGTCAGGCCTTGCCCTTATCTACAGCATTGTTATAGCAATGTATCCACCCATCCGTGAGACAATATTGATAAGACTCTTCAAATACAGACCTCCGGGTGGTGTGGACAGAATTGTAACAAAGATACAGGTCAGTTTCATCGACATTATTCCTAAACATTTGTACATGTTTGTCATGGATGTCTTCAGGCTTTTTAACAATTTTTTTGGGTGGTGATATGCATACATAGACGAAGGTCTCCTAAACTTTGCACTACTACATTGTGACATCATCCAGAAAATGATAACATGAACCCCAAGTTAATCTTTTCCAACTAATATAGATTTTTTTTCACTTGATCTTATGAAAATTATGTACAGTACAGTACTCAAGATGTAACACCAAAGAAGGCTTAAAATAATTTGCTGTACCTCAAAGATTTTATGATTTGTACAAACTTAACAATACATTAATGAAGGAACTGATATGACAAAGATACAGTTATAACGACAAATCCCAATGCTGACCCCTGTGTCAGAAATCATCAAAATTTAAGTGCTTTTGCTAATGAAATGCGGATGTAAGAACATCACCTCCCCATTGTGCATGCAAAGAATGTATAAAAATTAAGTTTTTGGGTAACAGATGGGGTTTCATATGTTCCAGGTTGGAGATTTCCTCCTGCTCCATCTACTTGGACAGAACTTGTGCTCGTCTGTGTTTCGTGAGTTGCTCATAGAAGTCAGCACCTTGTTGAGTACGAGTAATTTGTATCCAACACTGCCATCTTCCCTTGAGATGGCGCCCATATCTCAGAAGGACAAGTACATAAAAGACCCTGATGCATAATTTCACTTAGTGAATTTAATGTTTCAGAGTAATGCAAGGGAAATGGAGATACTTGAAATCATCAGCAAAGAATGTGCTTCCTTCGTATAGCGAGCCTAAGAGTGTGTTGGACAGAAGCAAAATTTTAGGAACTACAGTCAAAGACTTGAGTTACTCAAGTGTAAGCTTCCAAGTTTGCAGATCATTAAAGATAATCTACTACCAGGTCTCAGGCAAATTACACAAATTTTATAGTCCACATTTTATCTTCAATTGCACCTATTTGAACTACAACAACATTTCTCTAGCTCAGTACTCTTACTTCACTCATTCAATATTCATTTGGAAAAGGACTGAAAGCAAGCAGAGAAATGGTTAACAATGTTGTGATGAGAGTATGAAAGTACTGTTACATTTTCACGTTTGAGTTGTCACTTTAGCTCTAGAACTGTCATGTTCATTATTATTAAATTTTTCTACATTTTGTTTAGTGTAGCTGTTCACAAATTTTGTTAGGAAGATGTTTTAGGTTGCACATAACACAAGCATCCTATCGTCATCAACCATGAGGACAGTGTTTTAATTTTAATTTTGTCCTTATACAGAAAAGCCACAATAGCATCATGCCCAAAATACAGAGTGAGATGCTGTGTTAACACTAATGTATTTTTCCTATTAATGTTATTGTATCATTAAGTTTCATATAGTGAATATTGAGAAAACTTAAGCAAATTCATGGAAATATAATAAAGATAAAGTCATTATCAAATCTGTATTCTAAGTTTAGATTTAGGTTTCCAAGATTCTTATAAATTCTAAGGAGAGTGAAACTAGCATTGTAACTGATATTATTGTACATAATTTGTATCATTCCAAATAAACATTGTTTATAACAAAGACTTGAAGACCTATCCATAAATAATTCTCTGAATTTAAATTACACTGGTAGCGAGTCCAGCTGAAGCTGCTCTGTGTGTCAGTCAACATTACAGTGCAAAGTTGACTAACACAAAATAAAATTTACATAGAGCATCCCCATAACATTAACCCATCCTAAATCTTTACAGGAAATGTTATATAAAAATTCCATTATGCCTGACTGCATGCATACACAGCAACCAACGCAATGAAACAGATCCATCCATCCAATGGCACTACAGCCCAAGTTCAGGCCTTCGCTTCCTCCCTTGTGGGAGGTTTCCTGGTCCTTGAAGTGTGCATTTGTGAGTAGTGAGTGACCAGCCCACTACCTCTGCACAATTTCTACTCAATCCTGATTTTGTCTGCTAGAGTCATCTAGCAGAGAATAAGGAGAAATATGGGTGAGAAATGGCTGTTGAATTTTGCTTACGAAACATCTCATTTAAGCTCATAAGGTTCTTTTACATGCGGTAAATCTACGACATGAGACCGCCAGCTTTACTTCCCCTCAGAAGGAAGTTTTGCTAAGGATTTTTATTACCCTTAAAAATCCACCAACCTCAGCTGGGTTTGAACCCATGAACCTTGGGTCCAGTGGTGAGCACGCTAGCCACTAGTCCACCAAGGGCGACAAAGAAACAAATAAATGCCTAATATTATTCTCTCTCCTCAAAAATGTTACAATCTTGAATGGTGACATTCAGAATTAGTTTTTTAGATAAAAAGCAAAATTGTTCTAAGATCTACATGTTACTGACTATGGAAATTAAATCTGTACACCATTTAATCTTGACACAATGACAAGCATGATCAGTAAGAAAATAAGTAAATAATAAATAAGTAGTAACCCTCAAGTACCCAGTGGGAAGGAAGCTAGACAGTCCTTGAAATCTGTCCAGAGGTTTAAATGAACAGAATAATTCCAGTCCCTTCCAAAAATCATATCCTGGTCTTCCAGACAATAACAATTCAACATATATAGCCAATCGCTTTAACGACTTCACCATCTCAGGTCATCACATAAAATGCACATTATGCAATAATGTTGTGTTCACTTAAGCCTTTATTGCTGTGAGTAACATGTTAAAGATTCTTCACAACAGTTGCATATATGCTGTATCCACATTCATCATACAATCATATCTATACTGTTATTTCCCCGTGTCAAGACGTATGTGACATACAAATAACCTTATCTGTCAGTACACTTATCCATCTGTAGTTTCAGTTATGAAATTTATTGCAATATTCTGGGGCACAAATATGAACTGAAGGCACTGAGGTCTGTGTAATGCAGAATAACAACATGGCAACTGCACAAAACACATATTTGCTTTCAGCTGCAGAAAAGTAACTGATAAGTGTAGTTAAGATACCAGAAGAAACATCACAAAGGGTACCTTTGAGGCTCTGTTCTGATGTCTTCCAAGTAATATAACGCAGCCAGCATTAAGAATGTACTATCAGGTATTACAAACTCTTACTTCCAACATTTCTAACCGTACAAAGTAAAAAATTCTGGTTCTGTTTTATCGTAATTACATTTATTCTTTTACAGTAGAGTGGAAACAATTCATAGTGTTCTCATTTTGACAAGAGTTTTTAATTTACACTTATATTACTGTATTCCTTTGTTATATAATCAATACTTGGTAAATATACCTTTTCCCCACTGCATTGTGTATTTGCATATCACGTTAGCTCAGACTAGTACACCGAAAATTATAAAAAAAAAACCTAACACTTTTCTGTGTTAATGTGGTAAAATAGAGATTACAGATACTACTTTTGAAATACAGATAATCTCTTCATGTAAGAGCAAACCTACCACAGCAGCCCAATGATAAGATTAGAGAGGATGATTTTAAAATATGGTTGAGC
Organism: Zootermopsis nevadensis; assembly: GCF_000696155.1. The sequence goes on along the minus strand of NW_019059962.1, from coordinate 683,002 downwards.
ATGCTCACCAACTGCAAGTCCTTCAACTTAACAGAATCATCTACCAAGGACATACTGTATTTTCACCAGACTTCATCCACATGTTAGCTTCCATGAATTACATTTTACGTGTATTCACAAATATTATGTTGATAAATTATAGCATCTACCAGTTCCTACTTTACCACGAAGTAGCGGCTGCCCAAGCACCCAGCCAAACTGTTGTCTGCATCTATTAATGCATTTCTTTATTAAGCATTCAGTATTGTGCAACATGGCTCAAGTGATGTTTACTATCGTAAGATTTGAGGTTTTCACAGCGGTGAGTATGAAGATTTCTGTCTTCTGGGTTGTTGCGCTGTGTAGTCTGGTTGATGTTAACCAACGTTTCAGACTACACAGCGCAACAACCCTGAAGACAGAAATCTTCATGTTTACTACTGAACAGCATGTATGTTAAATGAAACTCTATTTCAAATATGAGTCTGCCAGAGAATCTTAGAGAAAATTTCAGGACAAATTTCCATAAGCACCAGTTTTGAATAAATAAAGTACAACCTAGTCAATAAGCTGAAAACAACAGAATCATCGCTAGACAAAAAGCCAGAGAGGAAACAAACTGTGCCGACAGAAGATATATTGGATTACACTGCTGTTAGACTTAAAACAGTTGGGTTATTGGCAGTTTTTGAGGAATATTTCACCACTATTTTCAGAAGATGGAGGCAATACATTCCCTAAAAACGTTGGTAAACACCAATAAGACTAAAAGGCATCACAACCCATAGCATCCACAACACAGCAGTAGCTTCCGCAATTTCTAAGCCTGTCCCTTGTGCGATTTCAGTTATCCTAACCAATGAAGAGAGGGAACCTCAAAGCAGCTCCTTACATAATTCACTACAAACTATCATATATATATTTACAAATTTCCCTCCCAAGCAGTCCAAGTAGTATATGTGCCTATAAAATCAAACCATTTAACATAAAGCAAACATAATTTGTTTTTATTTTTCCCCACATAAATTTATGCCAGAAATTCCAGACTTACATAGCAATTTTAAGGATATGAAAATTATAATAAAAAAGGGATCCCATATAATATTGACTGACACCTTGGTGCATGGTCTTCCTTAAAACGTTAGCATTTTCTCAGGTTATCAAGAAACTTTTGCTGTTAAGGAACCCAAAGTTTCATTATCATGTCCACACCTGTCCACAGCTAGTTAGATTCAATCCAACTCTTCACGTCCTATTTTCCTATGCAAAGGGCATGTTACATGGGAGAAATAAAAGCACATGCAGAACTTTGGTGAGGAAACATAAGATGAGAGATGGCTTTTGGACACCTCAATGGTAGGCTCTTCTTCATTTATGTTTTGTTAACTTTGATCTGTCCTTTTTCATGCAGGACAGTGCGAGATCAAAAATTCTAACTCAATAGTGGCAAGTGCTTTCAAAATTTAATATGCTCTTAATATCATACATTTTAATTTGTTACAATTATACCCAAGTACTCAAGCCTGACACATTTTGATGGGATTTATGAGCCACCACTGGCAATCAATCTGTATACTCAGTCCCCAAATAATCAGTTTTCTGGGACAGGAGCTGAAAGAAGGGTTAGTGTTTGTTACGTCTATAAAGAGAAAACAGAGTCATCACATCCTACCTGTTTCCCCAGTCTATCTTCGACGTGATCTTCAGTTTCAGCTCCCGCATTTGGTCTTGTGTCAGTGTCCCAGTCAGAAGCTGGCGCCTCCAGTCAAGTAGCTCACGCATAACTTTCCACAGAGTTGAGAATTTGTACGTTTCCCGGTCCTAAAATGATTATACAATATATATTTCAATGCAACACCATTTATGTAATAAACATAAATAAAACATTAAGGACTTTTTCTAAGTTTCCACAGCTATGTATAGTACAGTGTCCAAATGTTTGTCGTACTGGTACATGAATATAGAACAAGGGTCTACAGTCCTTTATGAAGAGAATATAGAAATATGCACCAATTATACCCAATAAATCTAAGTCAGAATTCCATTCTGAATAAAGCTTAGCCCTTATTGGCTGATAATTTTTCTTTTATTGTATTCCAAATCAGTTACGAAAATTTTTCTTCCCGTAATAAATTCCATTTTAAAGTTTTTTCTATCGTTTGATTATAAATCTTTCCATTTACAAACGCAAGTTTATCATGAAAACACTTGAAAATGATTGGACGGCAGTCGGAAGGTGGAAGAAATCTGCAGACAACAGCAAAAATCATAATGGAATAGTGTCAAACACTTTGACACAGGGCAGGAAATTCTAAAGTTCTTATCATCATGTATTATTCTTTTCAATAACTTCCTGAAATACTCACCACAAACAGCCTCTTCCAGATGTTGCCCCATTCTCGAAGAACCAGCGTCACCTCTCGGACAACTGGATCTTCGATGGGAATTACCGATTCAAACAACCTGCACAGACAAATATCCCTTGATGTAGTTTAAAAAACAAAATGTACCCCATATCAGCAAGAAAATGTGGTTTTTGGGCTCCTAGTGTTGCACATAAATACCATTTATTAAAATTATCTACTCAATAAATGCATGCAGCAATACAAGATGACAGGCACATAGCACATTAAAGATCACAGTAACAGATGATGCTACTATATGCTTTACTGTGGCAGTCAACATACAAAATCCTAAAATCCCTCTTTGTATGTTTACATTACAGTTGTAAAATGGAATAATACTGTTCCATATTTGGAATACCATTCCTCTGCTGTGAATTCTCAACAGTATATGTATCTCTGGAAAATATGATTTTACTTAAATAAAATAAATATGTAACTTACCCTTCATTATCAATCTTGCAGAGCTTCAAGTATATGTATGATGCTGGAAATATGCCCTGTAAAAACACAAGCCCTAATGATACAGATCATAACAGAGAAGCAATTCTGAAATAAACATCCATGTAGCACAATAATAACTATAATCTGCAATCTTCCATTTCTCTCAGTATCACTGCATACTAATTCTGATAAAACATCAGTACCTTTCAAAATGGATATGAATGCACATACCTTGATTGAACGATTTTTTGTAGAAAAACCTCGAAACCATCCTGAAAAACAAATACAGAATACTATAATTTGCTCAAAACATTTCTAGAACTGTTATATGGAGAGTCAAGTTAATATTCACTTTAGCAGCATCCTTCCATTAACTCCTACGTCTCCAAACAAGACTTCTTTTACATTAGATTTACTGATTAAAATTTTGTACGCATTCCACTTACATGCATACTACATTCTCCATTATTTGATAACCAAAACAATATTTGGCATTAAACACAAATTATTATACACTGTATACACAATATTCTCCAGTAAACCAATGTGTGTGTGTGGAGATGTGAACTTGCTACTTATAAAGTATGTAGCATTAGAACTTCATATATCTATTAATGATCATTTCACATAACAGCATTTTCTCGATGTAATCTTATTTTTACTTAGCTCCATCTCCTCAGCACTTTGCTCTGAATAGTCCTTAATCATGGTATTCTCTTGGCAAGTAACATCAAGTTTCAAACCCACACAACAGAACAGATAAATATATTAGTTTGTTTTTAATGCTTGTGTTTTTATATCTGATAGGGGATGAGAACAGATTCAGGATGGAATGGTTAGTGTAAAAAAAATTAAAACACAGTTCATAATATATCCCTATACTACGATACCGAATCGGTAACTTAAAATAATTTCCGGAATAAGTACACAAATTTTTTAAGTACATTATAAAATCAGTTTTAAATAAAACTATTTCATCTGTCGTTGTTCCATAAAATTACGCCACTAGGTGGCATGAGAGACCTTGTTCGTGCTGCCACTTAGAGTTGCCTTTAA
>NW_019059962.1:657875-678913 GCF_000696155.1 Zootermopsis nevadensis | reverse complement strand
CTGCCGGCAGCACACTGTACTATAAAGATACGATTTATTTTTGCACAAGTCTTTTACACAGACGTACCACGTACATAGAATGGGGGAGGTCACACAACATTTTTTACTCCCCCACCCGCGTATATACCCGAGTGTAGCTAAATACAACAACTCGAAGGCAAATCTGCAATAAACAGAACGAGGGTATGTTACACTTTCCAATTTAACTCAGCTTAGCGAGAGACCCCATTTCATGCAACAAATTTTTAGCGCCCTTTCCAGGATATTATGGGCGTCTCACATGTAGCCAACAAACAAATGGTTTTACTGCTGTACTTGGACCAACCTTTCTCCTTAAAACTGAAAATTTCATTATCCAGCTGGAGATAAGTGAGCTTTTATAGTATGGACGATACGTCCAAAACCTGAGGTATTTATTTAATTATCTGAAGGAAGAGAAAGGGTATTGATTTCTTTCACTGCCTCCTCATAGGATACTGCAGTCCCGTGTACCAGTAAGACGCAATGCTGAAGACTCCGTCGCCAGCTGATAATTATCTATGTTTCGTGGGGCAGCAGCTCCCTCTCATTCATACTGCGGAACTCACCTGCGCATTCCTCCAGGATCTGCACTGTCTCCCCGATCTCCAACGGTAACCCATACCGCGTCTCTCCCCGCCAGTTGTACACGGCTGCAAAAAGGAAGTAAGTTACGTAAGAAACAAAACGTTTTACAGGGCTGTTACAGTAAAATGCGACAGGGATAACCAAAGATGTCAGGTCACTGGGAAATGAATATAATATTTTAAGGGCAATCTTCCATAATCACAATTTTTTGATACTCGGCAAGAAAGATTGGCTTTTTATAGAGTAAAAACTGAAATTTAGATTAAATGTAAAATTTCTACGGCGTATGTATAACCCTTCTGACATCTGCTGGACTTAATCCACTGTTGTGGTGTCAGAAACAACCACAATTCGGACGCTGGTTATACTTAACATCTTCAGGCGACCAGTTGGAGGACAAACCCTACTGCTTAGTCCTCTGGTCGTGCTTGCCAAGAGGTGAGACTAACTCGACCACAAAGCGGTGTGGTGGTTGAAATAACTCCAAGCGAAAGTAATATAAACAGACAGATCTTTTTACAAAATACGGTACATTGTAATCTGTTCCGTTAAGTTTACAAGAAACGTAGCGGCAGAGTGGTTATCACTCCTGAATTCTTGACACCGGTTTCATCAGCACTGCCGGAACGGTTGACGCTGTATCGCCTGAGCTACTGACAGCGTTGACAGATAAATAACTAAATAAATAAACAAAGGTAAAACTTTAAAAACCATGGAAGACATCCTCGCAATCCACAAGTTTAAAACAATTACAGTAGATTAATAAGTATCTGTAGCTTAACAAATATCCGTGTATATTATTAACCAGATGTAATTTAAGTGATAATGATGATGTTTAATAATAATAATAATAATAATAATAATAAGTAATTCAAATTATTATAGGAGCAACTGGAACCGTGTCCAAGTCACTCGAAAAATATTTGGCCAACATCCCCCGGGCGAACACGAAATTAGGGAACTTCAGAAAACCGCCATTCTAGGAACATCATACATCATTCGAAAGACGCTGATGTAAAATATATAGTACACATAGTCATGCCTCACAATAAATCTATATAATACTTGCAACACGTATTAAAAACAAAATGTATTTCAGAAAATAGCTGTTGCACTATGTACCTCAGGGGCAAAGTTTGTCTCAGGTACATATAAATAAAATGGTGAATAGATGGAACAATAATAAAAAATCTCGTCAAAAAGACACACATAACGCATGAAATGTATGTGTTTCGTTCAGCATCCCCTGGTCCACACTCCGGCCCGCGGTCTGTACTAATCGCCCACCAAGCAGTCCCAACGACTACCTCGTACCGGAAGTAGCAATCACGTGCCGCGATATATGGATGTGTGTGGACGTCGTGCTAAGCACTTCGGCTTCCTGTTCAGAGATCGTAATAATACCGGGTGTTCACAAGCATTCTTACGAAAATCACTGGAAGCATTAATGGACTGAGGGTTAAAACTAACCACCTTCACTTCGGGAGGTAACATAATGTGAATGTGAAGAGGTGGAGTGAGGAAAATCTCTACAAACTCAGATGTGGCAATGGATGGCGGATAGGGGCCAGATTTACTCTACGTCCGCTCTTACCTTCCGGCGAAGGAACCTTTACAGAACAATTCATGTTAATGCTTTTGACTGAGCAATCTTCCAATAACATTTGATTTCTGTTACTGCAATTCGCATGCATCCAAACATTTATCAATTAGATGGATCCTCGATTTTGAGAGAGACATTAACAATCAATGTTCTCTCACATCAGACAAATATTTTTCATTATACACGTGACAGTCAGTTACTAAAACCGCCGGAGGATGGCACGCAGCCCGCGGGTTGATAACCCCTGAAGTATCCTCTTCAGTTCGATATCCACCTGCAAGCGTAACGGAACCATACAACGAATAAATTAATTTAAAATTATGCAACTACGTTTTATAGTTCTTACAAATGAAACTACTCAGCTAAAGACTACTACGCGTTGAAGTCTCTTCGTTCCAGCAGTTAAACTTCAGGTAATGAAGAAGTCACTCCGAAGTAACATCCTGGCCTATGCAAATCAATTGAAGACTCGAAACGGGTCGCTTAATTGCTAATATGGCTCTTCCTCCCTAAAACTAATCGGGCGAGCATGAACAAGGCCCTAATCTTTGATGTGATCCCGGAATGCATGATAGCAAAATGTTTACCCTTCATGTTATCAACTGCGAGAAGGTAAAAAATACATATCAAGCAGGTAGCGATATTATTAAGATTTGAAAGATGCAATTAAGCCGACTGTAGCATCAACACAAGAAACAATATCACATAACTTTATAAAGCAGCTTCAAGAAATAGAATCAGAGAAAATGTTTTCTTTAATAATGAAAGTCGTTCTGTTAGTTACGTGCTGCATCACAAAATCATTCTTTTTATCTCGTAAATAAGAACAGTTCCGTGAAAAAACTCATAAAGCATACGTAACTTCTACAGCCTGCACTTTCGTCGAGATTAGTCCGTGGCTTTGTCAGCGATGTTAGTCCACATCTAACAACCTTGGAAGTAATGTCTAGATAATAAGTTTATAGTCCAAACGAGTTCGTGTGGAAAGTCTGGGTGCAAATGGCAACAGGATCTTACAAATCACTGTTTCCTTATTGTTCTTAGCAGTTATAAATATGTCACATACAAAGTCACAGTTATTATTATCAACATAATTATCATATTAGTCTTGTTAAATTACAGGCCCTGAATACGTTAAATTGATCACACATAACCCCATGCATTTCCACCCATGTTCACGAGTGTTGACATTTCACAACGTTCGACAAAATTTGTAGGTATGGGTATAATCTGTCGACATACCGATCTTCATATTCTTAGTCCCAATATTTTATCAACTATCGCTGCCAATTCTAGAGGTAAATTTAAAGTGTTAGCACAGTCATCACGCTTATTTTCGTTCTACAAAAAAAGGTGCCTCAACAAAAGTTGTACGTTTAACGAAGATGTATCACTTCCTGACCCCATGTAAAATGGTAGGCCCATTAGCGTCACTGCCACTACACTGGTTTACTACGGTAACCAGTCAACGCGGCTGATTGCCCGAGAAGATTTTATTGATTATGTGTGTATGCGTTATCAGAAATAAATTCTGGCGTTATGGTTACCTACTTGGCATACTTTGTTCTATAAGCAAATATGCTCGGAATATAAATGCGTCCTTGTTCCGACTGTGTCTGACCTCCCTAATAATCTATAGGTAAGCATTCTGTTGTTCTTTTTACTGTGGGGGACAACTAGCTGTAACATTTTGTATGGCACTGGATCTTAAAAAATATGCAACTTCTGTCAAAGAATCTTTCGTAGGATTACAAAAAAGAAAGATGGCGCGAGTGCGATATCTTTAGTTTTCGGTTCCTTGGCGCTTAACATATCAGATTTTGCAAGGATATAGACCATAAACATACCAAAAGTTTTACATATTTTTTTCTGTTGTTATAAATTAGAAGCATGGCTGTACACAGTGGGAACGTTTGGGGTTATACAAATTTAACGTGATCGAAATATGTGCCAGTGAAAACAGTATAAATAAATACATTCCAAATAATATTATTACAAGCAAACGAACAGCACAGCCGCTGGTATCTAGGTATCAACAAAAGGAACACAGCTTCACACTGACTGTAATAAACCACGTTCCCAATATCTTTAGGGTGGACGTACACATAGAAAGTGCAAAGTGAGCAGAGGACTTTCATGGCCTTACTCAGTATCTCCAAACACGCAGAACCACTGCTTTATGATAGGCCACTACCGCTTCTTTCAGCATCCACATCGCTACACAAACTTTGAAGTGATGAAGGAACGTTAAATAAACTGAGAAAGAAACCTCCACGAAGAACGTTTCATGCATATGGATGGGCGGGCAAACGACAGTCATATCAAAGCAAATATGCGCTAGCGAATACCCTGACATCAAAGCAGAATGAAAAGACAGTTCTTATTATGCATATCGCCTATTCAAACGCCTAAACACAGAAGAAAAGAGGCTGTTACTTGTTGAATTACTAAAGTGTGTACGTTCCATGCCATATCTTTACAAGGGCAGGTACAAAATAGGACTACACTTCTCGGTTTGTAGAAGACCGGAATATTAAAAAGTTATCTGATACTAGGGAACTGCAGAGAAACAGTGGTATTGTTTACGAGTCTTAATATTCTCGTGGACCAATGTTCTTTTATTTACCACCGTTGCGACGGACAATTATCACCACTTTATGAATTAAAAGGATTCAGAGCAAAGAAAGAGTAGTATATTGCTTTTATATCAAAGACACGATTAATAGGTGCTTAGCAACAGATCGCAGATGGAAAGAAATGGGCGGAGAAACATATGACAGGACATTGTTAAATACGCGATGATCAGCATTACTCTTAGGTGCATAAAATAAAAAATATTTTATTAAGTTCGTATGTGAAAACACTGGTACTGTTCTCCGCTCCATGATGAGTATTGTTGGAAATGAATGACTTTCACACATTACATTTCTACTGACAATGAACACTCCTTTAATCAAGTAACCTAGTTGCGATATAGAATTTACGATGCTTACTTGTTTTCAAATGTTTCCATCTATAAAAGAAGCTAGCAAAAAAACAAAAATACAACTCAGTGCATAATTTTCACAAGCATGTCTCAAAGTACGTATGTTTATTATGCATTTTCATACAAAATTTTACATGCTATTGGTTCATCAGACATCGGAATACGAGCGAAAGATGGATTCAGATTTCGAGTGGGTGCAATATTGCTGTTGAACATTCCATGAAAATAAAGTTTTCCGAACAAAAGTTATACATTCTTTCGATATCTACTGCCATGCAGAAGATCAGTAGTGCATGATTAGGGTTATAAGTTTCGATACCACCTCAAACTTCCTCACGGGGAAGTCAGTAATACTGTTACTATAAATTTAAAAAAATGCACGTGACGTGTCCTGTAATGACTGTCCACATCACGCTTTATGAAAATCTGTTTACTGGTTCAATACTTACGAGGGTAAAGCAACAATATGGTAGTATCACACGCCGTTCATTCCATATTAAATAAGAAAAATACGATAAATTTCGCACTATTTAAATAAATGCTCTAAATTAAATATTAGCAATATGGTGGAAAGACGAACGCCCTGCACTGATGTATCCGTCGTACAAACAAGTCTTCGGTGTCCTCATAAAAGTCGCAACATGGTCACAAGAGAAAAAAATTTCGGCATATTCCCTGATACTTTCTATACTACTCTCTAGTTATACTGCGGGTTCTCAAACCTCGGCCGGCGGGTATGTTTTATGTAGCCCAATTCATTATTTAAAATCACTATAAAATTCCATACAAGGAATAGCATAGCGTATCTCTTTCAACAGAAAATATATTCACTGACTTTTAGCTACTAATCTTATGTGTGATTCATACCGCGACAAGATGCACTGCTGGCTGCTTTGAGCGACTGAATCACACAATTATCTATCATTACCTAATGGAAACACGCAGCGAAACAATGAGTAGACTGTAATGACCCTCAGAGAGCCACACATCACTGCTATAGTCGGCGCAGTAGTTTTTGGCCGGTGGAATTTTCAAGGGGAAGGCTAGGAGCGAGTCACTTGTGCGATCGTATAATGCTGACTGCATCGAGGAGCTTATCGGACCGAACGCCCAAACAAAAGAAATACTCTGACCGTGCCACCTCAGGTACACAGAGTAGGCCCGCCCGTCAGCTCCGCTAGCTTCTCCACCGGCCAAAAACTACTGCACCGACTATACTACACGCTCACTCGGATTCGGTCAGAGATGAGGTTACAACGGAGATCTCTGTCCCTCAAAGCGGACACCAAGAAACTCTCCTCAGTTTCTGGATCCATCATTATGAGAGCTAGCGCTTATGCTTATGAATCTTTCGTTAACATTTTATTTTGATGCCTGCCAGGGGTAAGGATTGTTATTCCCTCTTCCACCAGTTTCCACATCATCTCTGCGGCCAACACATCTCCTATGCAGCGCGCATAAGTATCTTGAGAGTTGAAAGTTGTTTTCCTAGTTGCCACTCTGTCCGTCCGGCGACATCAAAGGTCGGGCAAACAGGCAAGAAAACATCAGTGGAGTCTTCCGTCATTATTAAAAATCTCCCTCCCCTCAGTAACTGTGAACTGCTCTTTTAAACTGTTTGTGCTAGTGTTTGCCATTAGTAGCGTGTCACCTCTTGCAATACTATGAGCACGAGGTCGAAGGATCTTAGAGGAGCAAACTCGCACATACCCCATCCCCTACCGTCCCTTATTTGGCTGCCAAGATTACATACTGTACTGTACCAAAACTCTTCCCTCATCAGGGGACTCATCGCCCTTATGATGGAGGCAGCAAGCACCTCTGAGACGTCGGTAAACTTCTACCAGACCACAACCCAGAAGACAATCATCTTTACTCGAGGCCGTGAGAACCTAAAATTTCACATGGAGTATTCTTGTCCAGATGCCATGGTCATAAGCACAAGGTCGTCCGTCGCGCTGCACTGCAATGCAACTGCAGTCACTTGCATCTGCAGTGGCGGCATTACTTATGCTGGATGTACTCGACTTACTGAGCTGAAGACCTTGATTATCGGGGTCTCGCTCCTCGCCGGTCATGTCTCATTTACTACAGACACATCTCTATTGCTGGCAGACTTGGCAGGCGTACTGCATAACGTCGCAAATCCTTCTGATGACAAAGTTATCGATCTACCAGCCACTCCTTTATATACAGACACAAAATTACTTATCCTTGTATATCGTTAAATCTACATATCGATAAAATATTTCAATGCAAGTCTATACGAAGACGAAATGACTCGGAAATAAGAAATGCATACAAAACTTTGGTATTAAAGATTCAAAGGAAGAAATCATTTGGCAGAACTGAGCGTAGATAAGAGGATAATACTAAAATGGACGTTAGCGATGCAGTATGTGATATTGTAGGCTGGATACATCTGTTTCAGAATAGGTTCCAATGACGAGTAAATACGACAGAAGCAGGGATTCTCTTGACCAACTGAGAGATAAAATATCATGCAACATTTATGTGAACGAGGATAAATTGCGAACTAAATGCCATACCACGAAGACATATGGAGAAGTGGAGGTACAGCTCATTAATTAGCAACAGCATTAAACGGGGGGGTCCAGCATTGCGCCCTGCCTCTTCAATCCCGCAAAAATAAAAGAAGCCACTAAATATGACAAACAATTTTTAAGAAACAACCAAGAATTATGACATGGACTTCATGTAAACAGGATTTATATTGGATCGACACGGATATAAACGAGCTATATCAGGAAAACGCTTAGCACAATGCGGTTTTGTTTTCTAAATCCAGTTTTAAAGCGTGACAAGAAACGACCAACGTGAGTTGCCAGTTAAGCGCACAATGAAAATGACGCATAAATTCAGTGACCATTTACACTATTTCTCTTTTCACCCACGTGCCAGTAATGTTCGGCAATTCACATACGTAAAATGGATGTGTGGAATTTGTCTACGTCTTGTACGAAACAGCTAGGACAGAAGCGCATTTCACGAGTACTTTTTCTTCCACGGCCTTCTGGGCATATTTGTCATCGGGAGCACATGTTATGAATGATTCATACACAATCTTCGAACTAACGCATTAGACTGTTAGTTCATATACGATTATTTAGAAAACATGGACAGTGATATTCAGTAACGCGTCTACGGTTTAATTTCTAAAAGGGAGGGTTTGTAAAAATCAGTTCTCTTTTTCCTAGCATCAAGAATTCTGTTGGTCCTTCACCGCAACAATTTTCTGACCTTATCAGAAGAAAGAAAACTTCACACAACCCAGAAAAATCTGAGGAGGGAGTGAAATTGACTCATAGAAGCTCTCCCTATATACATTCACACCCCTGAACCAGTAGTAAGGAAATGAATTAGGTACTATTCTTAATGCATGCTAGATGGATGTAGACAATGAAATCCGTGGAATGCGATCCACTTTTGACCACTTCTTACAGCAGTGTAGTATGCCTATACTACCAACACCAATAACAGGTCTCATGATAATAACAACATAATGATTAAAGTGAAGATGGAAAATTACCCCCAGAATCATAAGAGCGATCAAATCAAAGATGATGCAATCGCCAGGACGAGTAGAATGAATGGGGCAGATGAGAAATGCACACATTTTAGGTGAGGAAAGTCCACCTGGGAGACCGAGGCGTAGATGAAGACAGTATCAAAGATCCTCTTAAACGCAGGATGCGGGTTCTTTTGAACAAGTTTCCATAAAAGATGGGAGAATATCATGACTAACTGTTCTGCTATCAAATTCTCTACTCTCTTAAGTTTGTCACTGAGAAAATGTCTGACGTGATAGCTAGTCTAACCTGTTCGGTAAACATTCATCTCAAGAACGGTACCAAGGCAACATATTGGCGCGGTCGGCATTAAGTAGACTACACAGCGGCGAAACATGGACTCTCCCAAGGCCGCAGAATCCTCTTTAATTATTACACAGACACCAAAGTAGAAATGTAGATTCCATTCGTCACAAACACTGAACGCAAATGCACTGCTCGACGGAGAGAGAACGAAGGCAAAGCAAACATGGCAGCTGCCTAGGGCTCAGCCCAGTAAATTCTCACTCTGTGGAATATACTTTCGTAACACATCCTTTCCCTGGACATTTGTCCTTCTAGCAGTGAGGGCGATATTACCAAAACCACTGATTTCCTAGTCCAGCTTCTACTGTCCGATATTTTAGTCGTATCCAGTTGTGAATGGTATGAGTAATGCTTGAACTGTGTCATGCTCGTCTGTCTGTAACAATGATACGGGAAACGGTGACCCATAGCAAGTGAAAAAGTTGACTAATTCACAGGCTTTGCTTACATGTCGCTCCCCTCCTACAGTCACTACAGTGTTTGCAAGTGGATTTAAAATCCAGTGTGCAATCTGTTGTGACTAGCCACATCAATAAATACGCCTGCGACTGTACAAGTTCATATTGAAGGCACGATATGCAAATAGCTCAGTAAGAAATTCGACACTTTCTTCTTGTAACAGCCCATCTTTATCAATCTCAATTGTCTCAAACTTTGGGAGCACATCTAACCGTGCAAAAACCGGTGACACGAGCTAGCACACTCCGTTTCTCAAACCACTTCACTTTATTTGACTATTTAGCACGCTGATGAGACTGCTTTTAATTAAGTTGTGTTTGCATTCTGAACCTTCGTAAACACAAAACTGCTGTATCATATAGTTTCGATCTGTTGTGCCAATGTACTTTCTTTCCACAAGTTCTGTGCGCCTCTCAGCAAAACCGAGCAGGACTTTATTTCACACGTTTTATACATTCATAAAATAGCGGTATAATATCCGTCACATAAAAATCATGAAAATATAGTGTGATTTATTTTGTGTACTTTCTTGAACACCCACGAGCTTATCTTTCAAAATAGAGAAGTGATATTTTCCCGGAGGTTCCTCTCCGGGTTTTTAGTTTTTTTCTACTACGCGCCGTTTCGGACAGAGTGTAATGGACGGATTTGATTATTATATTTTGGCTTGTCGATGGATATTGAAAGGGAAAGAATTTCTGAGTACGGCTCTACTACTGATTCATGTTACAGAAGAACAGCGTACACTTGATCACCGCTGGGTATCGCCAAGGTATTAATAGATCGACTAATTCTTATAGTTGATTTGCTGTTAAACTGAAAAGGATATGCAACGCTAAACGCAATGCAAAAATTGTCATAAATAGGGGAAGACGAATTAGTGTTATTTTCAGGCATTAAGATGGCATTAAATATTACGAACTTCCGGCAACCCAGTTTGAATTCGATCCACATATCATCAAAATGCAATTTAGCTGCCTGACACCGAGGAAACCCTCCAAGGCTGATGTGGAAGTAAACTAGACGCAAAGTAAACACACCTTATGCAACTGTCCGTTGCCACACAGTTAACTGCAGAAGGAAAGAAAACTTCGCAAGTTCTTCCTAGAACTTCATGTTATGAATCACTCCAATAAACGTATTCTTTTGACTTTTTAAAGGACAAAACTCATCTAAACAATATTTAAATCGCATTTGTTACCTACAAGAAAGCATTACATCGTTACAGTATGCAAATACATTAATGGTCTTTAGGATACTTTTTTCTCTTTATTCTGAGAACCAAATAAAATGTCACAACACAGAAGGCAGCCATGGATATCGCCACCGCCGTGAGAACCTTAAGACTCAACGGAACTACTGACTAACAGCGTCACAAGACGCGATTCCGAAACACTTCCATCCACGCATCGCCATCAAAACTCATTTGCCCAACACCCACCTCAATATCAGCCTTCATTCTTCTTAAATCGACATTTTACTAACCACCTTGATTTCAAAGATGAATCAAATACGCGGTACCTATGAGATAAAAGCATAACTTCCAAGCAATGTCTAGGCGATAAAAACCATTGACGGGCATAAAATGATCACCACAGCTTCTATCAAAATTCCAACAAAAAACCTTCTTTACTTTGAAAAAAGAAATACATTACATATTACATGTCAACAGTTAAAATTTTCATCCATCCCTTGTGGGGATCGAACCCACGACCTTTGGATTAGAAGTCCAACGCGCTATCCTCTGCGCCAAAGGGACAAGCACGAACCAGCCTTGTAAACTTGCTAGCTACATTAGAACTAAGCACTTCGTCGAACATAACACGTGAACGTATTTCAATAGGGTCGGAAGGGGGGGGGGAAGCAGCCGATACAGGTTCAGAACACGGCAAGCTGCCTATATTCCAGGCGCCTCCAATTCGACGGCTTATGATTTTCCTCCTCAATATCTTCCTAATTTCATCAGATTCTCATACCTGATAATCACTGCAGTGTCCTGCTCCCCATTGCCTTCGAAATTCCCTGTAACCCACGTGCCTTTGGATCCATCAAAAAACGTTTTTTTATTCTGGTATTCCTCGTTCTCCTCCTGCTTCTTCCAATCCTCCATATTAATTTTGTTCACGGCTCATTATTTGCATATCATTTTCAGAAATGTTTTTCATGTCATCGCTAAAATTTCCGGCTGAGGGAAGTTCACTCGTCTCTATTCCATTGACCATAATATACCAGAAAAAATTTCATATCCCTCTTTCGTCCTTTACATTGTCAGCCGTGTCTGAACCCCTTACCTCCATATAAGTCTTTACTCCAATGGCATTATGTTTCTGGTCCATTAAATCTGACCAATTCAAGACACTTGACGATTGGAATTCGGTTCCCGGCAAGGGCACAGAGGTGCTGACGTAATGATGTGTGGACCTTGCCTTGACTTCATGTTCGTCTCCATGACACGGTGATTGGGCACAGGAATAACTTTTGCTTTACTTTATAAACGTGTTTTCGTCCAGTGCACGAACACCAGACCTGCAGAGCATGGCGACCTCCAGCCTAACCTTCTTCGATACAGTCGCTCAACGAATCGAGAAATTACATATTCGAAATCGGTCCCAGAACGAGTTATTTTTAGTTTTTTTTTACATTACCTTCTTTTAAGTTCAGAGCTAAAACTATCACAGTCAAACCTGAATCAGAAACAAGTTATATTACCGTATTTACCCGATTTAAGATGCACTTTTCACATTGTAACATTTATGAAATTGGAGTGCGTCTTGCACTTGTTGGTGTCTTGAAATCGATATAGTGTTTTTCTTTTTCAGAAAACCTATTAATAATCGATGGAGTCTTAAAATCGAGGAAATACAATAATTCTAAAGGGTTATAACGATGTTTAACATTGCTCTTCTTCAAAACTTCATCCATCGTTTAAAATACTACAATTTTAAAGGACAGACGAACTCCAGAAGAAGAGGAATACTGAAGATCTACAAATCTTTCATAAGTCAGTAGCACCTTAAGAATTTGAATCAGAAAAAAAAATATATACGGAAAATGAGGGAAAATGTTTTGTTCAAAATGGGGCACATTCTGGCGTACAATGCAGCATTCAAGCTAAACAATAGGACTTGTGATGACGTATGCCCCGCCGTGAAACACAGAGTATGTCCTGTGTCTGTTACCTTTGCAAACTCCCAATCTCATGTGAAGAAATTACAGAGATTAATATCTGGAAACCCTGCCCACAAGCGTGACGAAACTGCACGATAAACCACAATAAAATACAATCCATTGTCGTATTAAGGTTCTGAAATGAAATGAAAGGCAAAATAACTCCGGAAAATACGTATCGTCGAGTCTTCACTTCTTTCGCAGAACTTCCGAAGACATAATTAGTATAATTTGAATTCTGACCGTTATATACAGGAATTTAAACTTCATCTTCATTTAAACCTAAGTTGCTGAGGATAACATTTCGACCCAAGAGGATCAAAAAACAAAAAGGTTTATTGTTGAGATCACCGAACAAAGGATGAGGTTGCACCACAATTAGCAAGTTCGGCAGAAACAAGAAATATACTCAAAATTTTGGTTAGAAAACCTTATGGAAAGGCCCGAACGCACCCTCGAAAATGTAAACAGGACTATCTGACTGGTTCAGGTCAGGGTTCAATAATGGTAAGACACTTCTAATCCTGCAACATCTGCATGACCCAGGGCTCAAACCCTATTCAAACGATACGTGATACGTTGAGTGGTGGAGCGCCTCCTTGTGGGAACGGGACAAAGCAATAACACCAGATATGTCAGCTACTTCCTGTTCAGACAACATGCCGAAAGCCACAATTATGCTCCTTCTCTTGTTCCCTCCTATCATTATCAGAGGCGTTTTCCTAGTTTTCGTCCTCTTCTTCTCCCCAATCATCCATTTCGTCTTCTCTATCACCATCATCACCACCTTAATCCTCTTCTTTAACACGTTCCAGCACAATTCGAGGCAGGGATTATTTATTTTATTGCAGAAGTTTAAAATTCCTAATAAGACAAGCTTGGATGAATGAACAGACCAAAGAAAATCCTCTATCATCACAATTCAGTGTCTCCATCAAGGAAACAGGCTATCAAGATGTGAAGTGGATCGAATTGGTTCGGAATCGTGTAGGCTACAACGGTGGTTCGTTGATTTCTTGGTTATTTGATGACTTTGTTTCAACTGCAGATATGCGTATATGTATGTGTGCGCGTGTGTGTATAACCTAAAGGCGATTCAAACCTTATACCTCCGGAATACAGATACGTATACAGCGCAAACGCTACCGTTATGTCAAAATGCACGGTGTACTATGAGTTCGGATGAATTTCTTATCAGTGAGTTTAACAATTACTGCCGCAAACTGGCATTCCCCGAAATATGAAACAGAAAATGTGGCAGTCTCACTTCTCCCTACGAACGATCTGAGTTTCATGGTCACTGAGCAATTCCTATTAACACGTACTAAAAGCTATAATTGTTCGTATTTGGGGGCCACAAACCCGCGGCACGCTTCGCGCTCTGAAATGTTTCCCCGTTACAGCAACCGAACAAACATTTATCTGACGAACACGCAGTATTTACTTAACTTCCCTTTCCCACGAAATAATTAACGACTACCAATTGCTAACTACTGAAAAGCGTCCTTTCACGTTAAATTTCTCGTAAAATGGATATTTTACCTAAATTTTTAATGATTTAGGCGCGCCATGTTTCGAAGGGCTATAAACTCTTAATTTTGCTTATTAAATGCATTAATTAGTTTCCTACAATTCTCAGAAGAACGCCAATTTCCCTGAACAGCATTAACAAAATTTATCTTTGTAATAGACACAAGTTGCGTTTTATTTGAGATAGAAACTAAATATTTAACTGTTATTTCGATGAACTCGGTTCTTCAAAGGGTTAAAGTAGTTTCAGCTTGCAAAGGATGCCTCTAAGTAGTTATTACGTTTAACGAGCTCTTGAGAACTGAGCTCCCTCCCACACGAGCTTGAAGGAGCTAAATTGGGGCATCCGTCAGGCTACAGAATAGAAGGCAGAAACTCAAGAGGCTCTCAGTGTTGCTGCTTGCCCCGCAGGTCATACAGCCGTGTCTCTCGACCTTTCTTCTGCGCGGCACAACTCGATATCTCAAGGCACACCAAATCATGAATAAAATCCTGTATGCCAACGCATAGTGCATAACCTTAACTCTTTTACAAATTTTGTGTGTGTATAACCAAGCATGATTATTACTTGCACGCAATAAATACAACGATCGTTTTCAACTCCTAAAATCCAGCCAAACATTTCGTACACTCACATGGTGACAACCGCCTTATTAGCAAAAACTGGAAGCACGAGAAAATAAAAGGAAGCAGTTAACGCATTTGAGAAGCGCCTTCATTTATTACGTTTAAAAACAGCGTCTTCATGTTTAAAAACTTCTGGAAATTCTCGCCGCTATAATGAACGAATAACTGAGCCCCATGCTACCAGAAATTTACGGTAGGCTGAAAATTCCAGGCTTGTGTCACAGCCGCCAGAATCAAAGGCTACAACTCATCCCGCGCGTTATCTCCTTCGGTGGAAACTGCACCCTTCAGATAGCCCCAGATGGAAAGATATTATTAAAATGGATCGCGAAATAGGATGTGAAGGATGAGCCTTGATTGAACCGACGGAGGATATGGTACACTGACGGGATCTTTGAAGACAGTAATAATCTGCGGTATCAGGAACGGCAGTGAATTTTTTTAACTGCGTAACGACTATGAACGTTTATAGGACGGCATTGCACTATGAAGATATTCAGCTAGGTTTAAAAACTGTGTAATTAACGCTATCTCTGCTGCATGGAGTATTTAAATCTGGAGGAGTAATTGCCCCTCATGATCGTTACTCCACCTAGCAACAGTTATTTACACAGGCGATGATAGTTATTTCCGTTCGTTGTATGTCATATAGTTTCAACACAAGTTCATAGATAACGTTCTACCACAAGTAGACAAACGTAACAGATTTTAAACACTTTTTTCTTTTTCAACTACAAAAAGTGAAGAATTGGGGGGGGGAGAGAGAGACAGAGCCGGAACTTGCATGTTGTTCCACAGCATCAGACAGACAGAGAACACAAATCCAATTTCCGGGATACTACACACCATATAACAGTTTCCATGCCGAGTTCATCTTTAGCTATGACTCATTAAGCCTTCTGGCATGTTAAAATTCAAAATTAATTCTAAAGTTATGAATCCTTTCAGACATTCGGTAGGTCTCCTTCTTGAGGACAGGATCGACCGATCAGTGTACAAAACAACACAGAAAAACATATCTACCGAAGTTTTACTACTCAGAACTGTCTTATTTTGTTTGTACAAACCAGTGGTTATAAACCACGGCCCACGAGCTGCATATGGCCCACCGATGTCTTCTGTGAAACCTGCGGACATTTACAATGATGCAGTATCGCTATGAAAAGTTACCACTTAAAATAAATATTTAATTTTAAGTGAATAATTTAGCGTTAACAACAAACTTTTTACACAAAATTAGTGAGTAATATGTGAACCTGATTTCGAAAGATGAAATTCCCCAAAAAGCATTGGTCGACAGACGAAGACAATACAGGTAAGCACTTGCCCGAATCGATGGGGATTTTGTGTCAAGGGAGACTGACGATTAACTTCATGGCACGACCTTAGCAATTGACAAACGTTTCCCGTTTTCACAGAACATAAAGGTTCATCACCGTCTTCGTAAAATCCCGTATTAGTCATTATTATAAGCTACCTTAATTCAATAAACATTTTCCTATCCTACTTCTCTGACACGCGTTATGGTTCTTAACTTTCCATCAATGTCTTGATTTCACAAGTGAAAATATGCTCTGAGGATTTCCTAACAGAACGTTAGTCATATTTCTCATTTACTCAAGGCGCGCAACATACCATACCCATATAATAAAAATATCAGGCGAAGAGTACACTTTACAAGGCGTGTTATGTAATTTCTGTATGTCGTTGTCACATCATCTCATAAGCTTGTCCTCAAACTGCGTGTCCTTCCAATGAAACGGTAGGACATGCAAAAATGCTTAATGACTCATCCGAATGAAATCCGCGACTAGGAAGTGGTCTACTGACGTATATGATCAAAGTCCCATGCCAAGCACAGCAGGACTGAATCAGCAATGGCGCGCCGGGGTAGTTCTATGGGTTGGAAAATGTTGTCTGGGGTAGCAATCAGTGCCACAAAAATACCAATCGATCCAGCATCAAACATTACGGTCCTTCGAGGTCGCTCTGCGACAGCATTTCAAATGTAGCCCTTCCCATATACAAGTTAGACATACAGCTTACTCAGAAGCACTAGTCCTTACGGTGTGAATTTATTTGAGGTCAGTCTTCAAACTTCACGTGATCCTCTTCAGTCTTCCCAAGACATAACCGGCATGGTGAAAGGCAAGACTATCCCTGGTACTTAACTAAGCATCAAGTCTTGCAAACACGGGGTGGGGGGAATGAAGGTATAGCTCCACGCATTCCTAACCTCGGTACTAGATGGAGGCGAGTGGTTTAGCTTCACACTGCGGACGCTTTATCCTTTGGAAAGAACCCCGGTACACACTGGATAGGGGGCTGGGTGGGCCCCAAGCAGGTCTGGACGAAACTTAAATCATCGCTGGTCGGAAAACCTATAAATAACAAATAGTGGCTTCCCAATAGCAATGAAGTTCCAGGAGGTAAACACCCATATAACCAATGTTTATCCATTCGCCTTGCGGGACTTGAAATCGTGAGTTAATTTATTCGACCAAGATGTGTATGGGGAGACAAATGCTACGTTCCACAGAAACAGGGCCCTGTCTCTAAATGAGAGTAGACGGTTTCAATTTCTGATCGCTTAAACTCCAAGAGACAAGTCCTAAGGAAAATACCATGGCGTATTTTAATGTACTATAACAGAAACTGTATAGAGGGACTGAGGAAAACGAACAGCTCAACCATGATAAGAACTCCTCGGCTCGGATATTTACAGAATACAAGAGGATGTACAACTGTATCAATTCGCCGGTGACTGACTCACACAAATGCAGGCGCAATATGTACTTTTCTGTCCCTTTCTGTGGCATCATTCGGCACTGCAACATATTCCGAGACCTACGGCTGCAATCTCATGATCTCATCATAAAACAGTACACGCAGACAATTGTCAGGCTACTTGCGGGAAAGTGAAGCCAAATGGCCTTGTAACTTCTTAAACATCATTCGTGAGACCATCACGAAATATTACTTTTCTACATGTGAAGAAAAACTGCCCTTCAGTACTATCACTCTGCGCGTGAAACCCGGCCAATCAGTATTCGCAATAATGAATATGGAGACGATCACATGCAGGTCACAGCAGAGTTCTAAAGGAGCAGATTCTAGACGAAACATAGCCACGTGAAACTCACCAAGAAGATAAATTATGGCCAAGCGAACCTCGCTTAGATGTTTCCTCGCACTTTTCAATGAACACGAATGTCACAGAACGTCATGAAAAATCCAACCAGTCTCTTGTGGATTTAGGCTGAAAGATAAGAGTGTGACTCCAAACACGGGCAGTGATTGTTTTTGGTACCAGCGAAGACCAATTCTCCTATAACATGGGCATAGGGGAATGCGGCAGAGGCGTGCAGCTCAACTGTCGAGATCTACAAAGCGTGGAGATTTACCTCCACGTATCCAACACACCTTCATGGCGTGGCGCGTACAGGAACTTCACACCTGTACATTTACGCCAAATGTCGTGGTTGAGTGGTTAACACTCTTGCTTCGTATTAGGGAGGTCCCGGGGTCAAATATCCGCCCGGCTGACTGGGGTTGTGGTTTCCCTCAGTCCCTCCAGGTAGATATCGGGATAGTACTTTAAATTAGGCCAGGACAGCTTCCATCCACATGCTTTCAAACTAGAAATAAATATACTTTTATCTTAACCAGTCACTACGGTAACAGGATCGGTGCGATTTGAAAAGTGTCTTGACTACTTTCTCTTCACTCCCCTCTTGCAAGGCCGCGACAGAGGGTCTAGGTCGGAAATGAGGTAAATGACCTGCAGTCACGAGGCATACATACAAGCCCGAGACTCTAGGTCAGCGATCGCATCCGAACCTGGCAAGGACAACACGCTCAATAGTTGTTTTGTTTATTTATGGTTCATTTAATGACAGTGTCAGCAGCTCGGACTACATACCGTCGAATGAATAATTAAATGGAAAGGAGATGTAGAAGGAACCAGTCGAGGCCTAATCTGAGGCACTATCCGATATTTACTTGGAGAGATTGAGGAAAATTACGAAACATGCAAACATAGTGTATTCTAGAGAAGATCGTGTTCATTCCAGAATTTTGCTTTGAATCGAAATAGTCTGCTGCTGTTCGTGAAACATTTAGCAGAACACTCACTGGTGACCGCAAAGTCGCACGAAACACACCAGCAAGGGTGGATGCTGGTCTTCGAGAAGGTAGTAGACATTTCCCAACATCTGCTGCAAAGCTCTCCTATAAGATCTTCCTAATAAATGAAACCAGAAAACAATTCTGTCCATCTTGTTATACTGATGCCAGCAAAGATTACAGATGATGTAATTAGGGTTGGGTTTTAAATGAGGAATTCTGTATGTCGCAAAATAAGAAAGGAGAGATGTAGGGCAAATAATTTGTACGCATATCTACACAACTGCTTCTGGACAGGGTCCAATACAAAAGCGTTAGTAAACTGCTCGCTACCGCCAGCTTCTTACTTTCACTGATGCAGCGTACGCACTTCTTACATTCGCTATCAAGACTGATTGCATATGTGCACGTATTGACAGCAGCATGAATTAAAACAGGTTTTGATTCGCTGTGGTGATAACATGAAATTTCAGTCATACACTGCAATCTTGTACCCAATTCGGCTGTCAACAACCAAAGCATATTTATACATATTAGAGAAACAAATTAAAACAAACACGATAAGATAAGTTACTCGTAACTGAGCACGTGGTGTACCGATATCACCACACACTTATATTCGGAAGGTATTCAGTTCGAATATCAGCCGAATTACAGGCTATTTTAACGGAGGATTTTAGTGGATTTACTCAATCCGTCAGGGCAAATGACGGGACAGTGCCATCAACTGGCCAAGACTATCTCCCATAAATTCTTGCCTACCTGTCATTAAAAAATCACTTTCCATCTCATAGGGCGAGCTGCAGACTGCAGTGACGGAGACGAAACATACCATAATTGATTTTCCTTTCGTCCTTCCTCTAGCGTTTGCTACATATAAGTCACCACAGTCGCACCCAAATGCATGCTTATCTCGGTCGACGTTATATAACCTCTTCAGCTGAAACAACGTTGGTAAACAACATGTCAATCATCAACAGCTGCTGTATTCAGACAATAACACCCAGTCCCCAAGCCAATCTACAGCCGGCCGAGGCGCATCTCATCTGGTACTGACAGCGGCTAAAACGACAGAAAGGATGTCGTCCATCAAGGAACGCAAAGACAACATAATCATTAGTGACGTAATATTCCATCCAATGGACGGCCAAGTCCCGCGTATGACCATGCTGAAGCAGCAAGAATGTCTCCAGACGTGCTGATTTAGTTTGGCTACTAGCCCCTTACAATGACTGGAGGTAAGAGCGTGTTAAGGTACAATTTGGCTGCACGCGACAGACGTTGGACAATTCCCAGAATCTGTTGTGGCGATGAAGATAGCTTATTTGCATATGATGGTTCAACTGCAGAACGTTCACAGCGTCAGTAAGAAGTGCAGATTATTTAGTGCTGTGAGCAAATCCGCAAAGAGTGATGGAGGTTGACTGTTATACGCAGTGCTTAATGAGTGACCCCAGCTTCTTACAATCGTGACTACAGCCTCACCTTCATTCTAACTAACTTAGGATCTTCCTGACCAGGTTGTAATATTCACTCTTTTCTATATAGCCCCAAAGGAATGAGGGTAATTCAGCCAACAGGTTACAGTGACAAACTACGGACTGAATGACCAGAGTTTGATTCCCAGCAAAGGCGGATATTTTATCTTCACCAATGGCCAACTCGAAGCCAGGTCTGGTGTCCGCCCAGTCTCGTGTTCAACGGGTTATTACGAGATCTCTGTCGTTGCCTAATTCAAGGTACCATCCAGGCATTTGCCTGGAGGGACTATCGAAAACAGAAAATAACCATGTCACGATAGCCGGTCTGCGTCCCGAAATATGACCCTGGGACCTCCCGAATAAGCAGCAGCTAGGCTACGACGTTCGATAGTAACTTGTATAAACCATCAAGTTCATAGTTGTATGTCCTAAATTGCTCACTTAATCGTTCTCAGGTCAAAATATTTTCCTGGGCAATTCTACTTCAAACACTCGTGGGCCTAACAGTTATTTCCTCGAGGTAAATGATCGCGTTTCAGAGGCATACAAAGCAACTG
>NW_019059962.1:541593-657845 GCF_000696155.1 Zootermopsis nevadensis | reverse complement strand
CAACCGGCCATTCTCGTTCTTAATTCGAACTGTTTCTCCCCCTACACAGGACGACCTCTGCTTCCCCTTCTTCCATGCAAATAATCAATACTAAAAACTCCACCCCATACACGAAATGTTTGTTATACACACACGCACAACCTAGGATTAGATGGGGAACATGGACGGAAGGACGGCAAGCTGTCTGTCAGATATCAAGCCTTTCTGTGTGAGAGTGACACAAGTCCTCTGTATTCTATTCACCAATCAAGATCCGTTTTGTCTCACCGTACTCCAAGATTATGACGAAATGGTGACAAAATATTGTTAGTGTGTTAGCTGCGATGGGGTGAGACTACGTCTCTGTGAAACTGGGCCTCAAATGGGCCCTTTATGGTAACAGAGTAACTCCGTTATTCAACTACTACTTGCCAATTACTGCTATTACAACAAAGGTCTACTGCTACAGTTTCTGCTCCTAATGATCCTGCCAATGCTGCTGCTACCGGTATTCGAACACCGGTCGTACAGACCGTGGCTAGTCATCACTGGGTTGCCACAACTCACTTCCAGGTTTTGGTGGGAAGGTAATTACTGACTAATTCTTTATAGATTTATATCAAGAAGTTATTAACACATCTGACAGTAAGAGCACCTACCATTAAAGACGTCATCCTTCATCAACTGCAGAGTTAATACAACACTGATTATAGTAGTAGAATAGTGAATGATAAATTTAAAAAAACACGTCAAAGCGATCGCAGACAAATTTAAAATAGTGTCACAACATTTGCCTCGGTGAGAACAATGTAAACCATCAAATGTCTCAACCATGACATTCGGTCTCTGGGCCGAGATTCATGAACAAAATGTAAGTGCTAATCATTACGCCACTACGGAGAAATTATGTATACGGAACTGTAAATGAATGGTAATACCTACCATTCCAACACTCGCCTGCTATAACTAAGGAAAACCACAAAAAACATCAGTAAAACTAGTGCCCTGACAAAACTCGATTTCAGTACCACCCAAATACAAGGCACAAGCGTTATCGTTTGTCGGTATTTCGAAAGGGTAGACCCCGATAACCCTTTTGAACAAGGTAATGAAACAGCTCTATTATTCTAGACCTTTCCAGCTGAACACTTATTGCACAGACAAACGAAAAGAATGACAATGTTCTGTCAATAACTTCTTGTAGAAAGATGTGGGCGAAACATATTTTACAAATCAGTTCTTTGCCTCGTGTCATTTACGGCACATACAAATCCAGAATCACCTATCCATCTAACCCAGTGGTATTCAACCTTTTTTGTTCGCGTACCCCCAGATGTAATTTCTCTTTAACTTTGTACCCCCAAAGTTGTTGGTGTATAATTCAAGTTATACATAGTATATAATCTACATCTAAAATAAATTAAACAAATTACATTACTGATTATTCAGTGTTTATCATAAAACATTTATATATATTTTTTTAAAATTTCACGTACCCCCTAAGATGTCTTCGCGTACCCCAGGTTGAATACCACTGATCTAACCAACAGCCTTGATTTCTCCTCGGGCGTAAAGTTCCCAGAACGTGAAGCTGGCCACTCATCTCAACTGCAGACTTGGAAATTTTCCGTCGCTTTTCCCAGGCGTGGTGCTTACCCACTACCATTTTCACTTCATTAACCAGTCTACCATTCGACACTACGCAGCTCGCGCTGCTGACAGCGTCATTAAATAAACCACAAGTTATTAAACAATGCTCATCTTGGTCTAAATATGACTGCCTTTCGGCTGCTTCAGGAGCTGTCGGCACTGAAGATCTGTGGCTGAGAACGACTTTCAACGAAGTCCTTAAAAAATAGCAGCTCGCCGAAGAAACTGACCTTGTAGCCCAATGCATGACACTGATCACTTGAGACACATCATGTCACAATAAGAACTGCTAATGCAACCGGTGACCTAAAAACCTACTAATTTATCTCGTGGGATATTTCGAAAAGTTCATGAACACTTTTCCGACGTACTGGGGATTATAAGTTTCAGTGCAGACAAGAATGTGTGTTACGTTGGACAACACGTTACACTGAACATGCAAGCAACGTCATAATTTTTTTTTCATGAGGATTTAGGATTCAACTTTTCTAATACCACTTACGTTGAATAAGAAAATATCAAACGTGATGTGCAACATATAGCATTAAATAATAAGATTATTAATAAGAAAGTAAAAGTATATCATGTGATTTTCGTTTTGTTCTAAGTGAACCTACTGTTCAATACGACATAAAAAACTTTGAAATGTCAGATAATGGGGTTCCCTACCCAAATGGTCAAGGGCCAAGCAAATATTTGTCTACAGAAATACAGCATCTCTCGTGCACACCTTATTCCCTTTTACACACTGTCCTTAAAACAAACAAAGTATTTTGTCAACGAAGACTTTTACCTACATGCCTTCTTCGTGGGGTAATTAGGCCCTGCAAAAAACAAAAAAAGTTTCAAACTTTCACGGATGATCAGTGGTGCAAGTTTCTGGGTGATAGGACTGCATAGATTTGGACTGCACTGGCAATGCTTCGGAGATCTTAAGATGAAAAGAACCAGTCCCTTTTTGAAAGGGGTGAATGAAAGGTCTGAGCGGTTGTCGGAAACGATGAATGTCCGACATGGAAGGTGCAGGCAGTCAAGGGGGAAACCGGGCATAGAAAAAAGAGCGGAAGAAACGTGGAAGGCAGGAGAAAATACAACACAAGGGGTGAGTTGGGGTTGTTTTATTATCGGATAGTGCCAGGGGATTAAATGTAATTCCCATCGACGTGTAGACGTGTACTTGAAGTATGTGTAGGCATCACTAGGTAGTAATTTTGCCTTGTAGATGGCCACAATATGGTTCTCCGAAACATTGGCTTTACAATCGGCACCATCCAGAAATAGGGTCTACATCGTATTAATATTTAATTCACCTTGAGAAATAAGTCATGTCGCGGCTTACATGGAATCTGCTACAGTCACAAAACATAATGGCAGGAGGCATATCATTCTTCAGGATGCTTATTTACTAGCTGATAAGAGACTGATACCAGCTGATAGCACAGAATACGGCTCAGGATACGTGCCTCTGCCATGTTTCAAAATCTACGCAAATAAACTTAAGTTCCGCCAGCCTTCAACCCTCACTACCTCTTTCACGATTAATGGGCATTAATTACTTGACAATGAATATTTTTATTCCATGAAAGGAAAGAGGGGACCGCAGTGGCCGCGCGGTCTGAGGCGTGGGCCTTGTTCCGCATGGTCGCTGGGACCGTCGGTTCGAATCCCACTCAAGCCATGGATGTTTGTCCGCGTTTCTCTGTGTTGTGCTGTCCTGTGTACAGGTAGAGGCCTTGCGGCGGGCCGATCACTCGTCCAAGGAGTCCTACCGAATGTCTATAGATCAAGCCAACGAAAAGTTGGGACCCGCAGTGCTCAGGAACTTGAAGAACGGGTCGTTCCCAGTACTCAAGTAAAGGAAAGAAATTTCTTGATCAACACAGTGAATCTCCTTCAAGTTCTTCCAAGCGGACACTTCCCAGCAGGTGTCACCACATAAATGTTATGCATTTCTTGTCTCTATGAGTTGCATGTCTGGTCCATCCAACCTCCACGATATCAACGCCTTATAATACCGGGTATCTGTGTAAATCATAACGGTTCTCATTATGAAGTACGCATATTCTCCGTTCATTAGCCAGTGTGCGAACTGAGCTCCTCCTGAATGCAAGTCAAGACTGCTGAAAACCTGGTTGGCAAAGGGCACGTAACAGAATAATTTCCAGCATGGACTAAGTATGAACTCTCTATTTACAGTCACAAATGTTTGATTACTTGACCACTGCCATATTATTCCAATGCCAGTCTCTACCTGAACCTTCAAGGAACCGAACACCGGCCACCAAGTCTATAGACAGTCACTTTAATGACTGAGCAATCCTAGCTCACTACGAGCATAGCATTTGTCACCATGTACATTTAAACAGAAACGTGACAGATATTACTTTTCTTTCAGTAAACCACATACAATTTTTCAAAGTGTTCTATGAGCACACCTTTTAACGATATCTACACATCACTCAATCAAGACTGACGTCGTCAGGGGACACCAGGCACGCGCAATTACGGGAATGACGTCATATCCGCCACGTTTGTATTACTAATTATAGAAGATTATAAAGTACGATTTGGAGAAGCCTCAAACATCAAAATGTTCAAAAGTAATTTCATGAAAATCCATCCAGCCATTCTCGAGTTATTTATTATATGTGTACAGACGGACATCATCCGGTCATCAAAGCCAATAACGTCGTCGGGGGTCACGCACACAATTATGCGTAACGGCGTCATCAGCACTCCACTCTGCCACTCATCACATTGGTTACCGTGGTAAACCAACAAGCTTGGAACTGTGCGCTCTTTTGGAGCATACTGTAATTCCAAATGTATTCTGCACGCCACAAACGGGTGTTGACGTCAGGATAACAACCAAGACGTAACAAACGACTGTAGTTGTTTTAATGTGATCCGGGGCCACTGTTGAAATAATGTGAGCCAACAATTGCCCATTTTCACATCGCTGATTGTTACAACAATGTGTTCAAAAAATGACCTCGAGTTATAGCAATTCCAAGGGAAAACGAAGTCTCATTGGTTGTTCTTCGCTCAAGCTAGAGTGCGAAAAACACCCGAATAACTGCGATTTTTGTTGGCCTCAAATGGCATTATGTCCATAACAAATTTCACGAAAATCCGTTCCCAGTTATTGTTGGCTCAAACTAGTTTAAGGTCATCGATAGATGACAACACACCGTCTTCGGCAAGAAAGACGCGGTCCCATTAGTTCTACTCCCACTTGACGCCAGAGCGTAAATAACACCTAAAATCATAACTATAGAGAATAAAATCATTCCAAATGTCAGAAATAAGGTTTGCATTTCTCCATCTTCATTCCAACACATGAAGCACGACTCCGTTTATTGGTAACTTGAACCACAATTTCTTTAAATCTTTGAATGTTGTCATGCTATTTGCAAATCAGTATATCTGAAATAATATGTTCAGAATACTGTCGTCTTTCAACCCTTAAACCTGTCTTCAGACTTCAAAGTAATTTGATACTGAAGGCCATTACATGCTGGCAATACAGACACAGTGGCCCATAGCACAGGATTTTTCCTCTAGCCTCTGCATCCAGACCGGCTCTGGGGCCCATCCAGCTCCTATACAATGGGTACTGAGGAACTTTCCCAGGGGTAAAGCACAGTCAGGGCCTGATGCTGACCACTCACCCCCATCTAGGGCTGAAGTCTACCCCCAAACAACCTACATGGCATATAGTGGGACAGCTTTACTTTTTTTTTACTGTGGCCCATAGAGGAATGGTACTTTACTTAAAGATCTAAATACAATGTCACATTTAATACACCTAATATTCACCAAATCAAATAAATATTTAACATAAAACTTACAGATCCTAATGAGATAAAAAGTTTGTTACGTACACATTTCTTTATACTACACAACTAAAAGCTGTTAGATAAAATTTAACTTTAGTCAGAATATCTATTAATACTGCCATTTGTTCACTTATAATCCCAAACCAGTTGCCATAGTTTAAATTATATTAACTGATCTAAAGGAACACAAGTGTATAAAATATGTAGTGAAACAGGACAAGATATCAAGTGTAAAATAAAACGACAATTTCTTATTGTCTACAATGTGTTAAGGTGTACAATAAAAAATGGCAAGACATCTCATGTTGTTATTAAAACAGTTCACTCTGTCAATTACAAAATAAAAGTGTAACTACTTCTCACACACAGTAACTTAAGACTGATCATCACTTACTATTGTTTCATAGGATACAAACCTGAAGAAACTAGTCTGCAATAACTGTAGTCCACAGCATTTTGAGTATGTTTATTTGATCTAGTATTTCATTCTGCTCCTATCAATAAAATATGTTTGAAGCATTCCATTTTTCATAACAGTAACATAGTTAATTCTGGCAAAAATGTGACCAACAGGTTTTCACACCTTCATGCTTTTGCATAAAAATGTAGCATTATTTTGAGGTTATGTCTGACATTTTAACTAAATTTTTATATTTAGAAAAAAGGTGCCGGTATTGTGTAAAGCTACAAAAAAGCAATGATTATTCTTCTGTTGTGCATATGTTAGATATGTGGACAGGCATTAGGCTTATTCAGATTTCAATACCCTTAAATACATTATGCTGCTTTTGAAATTAGATAATAACTACAATAACACGGTCAACAATATTTGTATTATCTGTTATTCTACCCAAATAGAACACATCAAGAGAGTATAACCTGATAATTTCAAACGAAAAATGTAACGTGTAAGGGTGTACCATAAAATTTACTTGTCACAGCTGTGTAATCAACTGGAAGAGTCATCGCCTTTAAAACGTAACACGTGGTTGTACTCAGTTCATTTATTGCTTTGTTACAATACACTTCACACTTCTATTATTACCCTGATTTATTTCACACAAAATTATGAAAACCCGAGAGGTTTCTTATAGCAACCTACATACACACATATAGGTACTTGGGTTTTAATCTCTTTAATGTGAACGTGCATGCTAACGAAATATTTGATTAGCTTTCACACCAGGCACGGAATATTGGAATCATGTACAATTGGCAAACGCTACAAACGTCATTGCATTTAACAGTAGTGCCGTTGCCTGAATTGAAAACGATTATACAGCACAACAGCGAAGGCAATTTTTTCAGGACTTGACTTACCAACGCCATATTTCTTTGTTTTAGTCGGTGTCCACATGCTGGTCAACACCTACAGTAATATTATTCTTGTCAATCAACCATTGTATTTCACAAGAAAATCAATAACACATAACATTTTACTCGCACAAAACAAACTCCTACATTCACCTGCTCACACCACAACCAGACTCCACGACTAACTAGTTCCTTATATGTAAGTCAGATAGCGCTATCGTCGAATGAAAGAAATGACTAACTCTATGCGTGAACTACACATTGATAATTTATTTCAAAGACGAAAAGGCAACAAGTTATGTACAATTACAATCGTTTGGTATGTTCAGTATTTTGAGTCTGACAAAACGAACATAAAATTATTCAATTTGCTGGTTAGTCAAGAATTATTTTGGTCATTTCAATATATACGTTTCCCAATAAGATGTATACACAATGCTGACATGTAATGGCAAATATACATCTTTTTGGGACATTCGGTATAGTCGAAGTTTCCCCCTCACCCAGGTTTTGTTGACATATATACTACTATAAAACCAACACCTACTGAGTTTTATGAATCAGAGAAAATTTTACTTACGGCCAATTTTTCCATATAATACAGATTATAGGCTGGTTTTACTGTATTGTCCTTGTATCTACGGCTTATTCACCCAAATTATCACCTCCAGTTTTTATAACTAAAATACTGTATGTATTTCACTTCTCTCCAATTCATGCCCAACATACTTATCATTCTCCTTGATTTGGTAATCTCAACAATATTTGGTGAAGAGTACAAACTAGCATACTCTACATCTCCCACCAGTATCCTGCTATTATTTCTCTTAAATCAACACATTTTCGCAGCATGTCATCTTGTAACACCCTCAGTCTGCATGGTCTTCCATTGTATTAAAATAATATGAACTTTAAAGCATTACTGTTATTTTTCCTAACCAATAAATGAATAACATTATATAAGGAGGAAACAGTTACAAATAAAGAAACACCATTTTCACAAAATTTGTTATCTATTTACAGAGACAGGAAATAAGTATAATGCTGTACAACACTTCTTTCCCCCAAAATTATTTCTCATAGCCCCAAGTACTTTGGTCCTTAGCTTTGGTCTTCACTGTCACCAACTCTGAGCATGAAAATTCACATTTCCAATACAAATTTCATATATAATTTATTTTCAATGTATAAAGTAAGGGTGTGGTGCAAAAATGGGGTGGCTCCAGTTTTGTCCAGTTTAGTTATCAACTATTTCATACATAAAAATATTCCTTAATTTGCTGGCAAATGAATGGTGTGACTCAAATAATTTTATACTGTTACAGTGAAAATGGAACCATGCCATGTTTTAAGAATGAACAAACATGCTTTGTTGTGTTGTATAAGTTTGTTAAAGTGGAACCACATACTTCTGCAATTTTTTTACTGGACCCTTAAATTCTTACAAGATATCTTTGTAAATCTACTGGGTCTAAATTAATTTTTATGTCTGAAGAACATATTTCCAAAGTGTTTAAAATATACAGACTTCACGTTTGTTATTCTGACACCAGAAATCAATGACCGCTGTAATACATGTTCAAACTGTGAATATCTTCAATTCAACACGACTGATAAATGTACAAATCCATCCCAACTGAAACCCACTACTTCAAGAGATGCATGAGCCACAACTGTCTCTCCATGAGACAAAATGACCATAACATCCCTTTGAATAAATAGGGTAGTAAAATCAACCAATGGAAAGTGCTGCAGTTAAAAGTCTTATCAAATTTTACATCAGCCTAAAAATTAATTGGTTTTCCAAAGGCTGATGCAACGTTTGCTTCTCTGAAAGCTTCTGAACATGTCTGAAAAAGAAAATAAAGACAAATTATTAGTACAAAGAGAAAGTTCTTTCATGTCATATAAAAGAAAATAAGAAAAACTCTAGCCAAAACACAAAAGACTTGCTAATAGGATACAGCATAATTTTTATGGAAATTACATGCCATGTCATAGATAATTCCATACTCTAATTAAAAAGTTGACAGTTATACAGCTGGTCAAGAAATTCTCAGTTCTTGTTGAGCTCAAGGATTCATTACCATCTTCACTAGGTCCACAAATGAATTATATTTTCTGCCATTTTAATACCTCACACTTTACTCCATTAAGATAAACCCTAATATTATCCTCCCACCCTTAACTATATCTCTCAAATGGTTTCTTTTCTAGAGGTTTTCTGACTAAAATTTCTTTCACATTTCAAATCTCACATCCTTTGACTGTCTTTGTGCCAAAAGTCTGCCAAAATCAGAGACTCTTCCTAATATTTCATAATGTGCTAACTTTTTATGATG
The DNA here is from genome assembly GCF_000696155.1 of Zootermopsis nevadensis. The sequence continues at coordinate 648,721 of NW_019059962.1, read as the reverse complement.
CACTGGTCTTGGCCACTTGCCCAACTTATAAGCTGTGCATGACTCCTTACTCAATATATTATTTTCCAATATCACCCATATTTGAAGTCTTTCTCCTCCATATACAACTCATACCAAACCATACCTTTCCTATCATAGTGTGACTGAGGAAGAATAAATATGTTCTGTGCAGTAGTAGCAGGTTTAAAAAAGCATTTCAGGTGCTATAGGTACTGCAGTTTAGCTGTTCTTTCATATTATGCACAAACTGTTCCTACAGTCCAAATAAAACTGGGCCCAAGCAAAAGAATATCCAAAAACATTATCTGCTGGTAAAATCTTAACTTCATACAACAAACTTTCTTTGAGAAGCTGATAATCATTCAGCTAGTCAAGAAATGTCCCACATTTTACAAAACCGAAGGTTCATTACCATGCTCACAAGAGCTTGGCCAGTAGACCTTAACCTAAATTAAATTAATCCAATTCATACTGTAATATCCTATTTGTGTAAAACCCACCACAATACTTTCCTCACATCACTACTATCATCAGCATGGTTTGTTCCTTCAAGTTTTGTGACCAAAATTTTAAAAGCATTTCCTATAGTGTACTGCATGTTTAGCCCCTCTTATCCTCCTTGACCTGATCACCTCAATAACATTTCCTGAAGAGCACAAATAATGAAGCTCCTCGTAATGTACTTTTTTACAGCTTTCTGCTCCTTCTTTTCTCTAAGGTTCAATGATATCCTCATCACTCTGTGTTTAAAACACACTCAATATGTCATACCTTTCTTTAGGTTCCAAGACAAAGTTTCAAACCCGTACAAAGGAACAATCTAACTGCATGGAGGAACACAATCCTTAGTGAAAAGCTGATAGCTGACCGGCTAGTCAGGAAATTCCCCGCCTCTTATGAAACCTGAAGATTCATTACTGTGTTTTCTCCAGACCCACTCCAGAGCCATAAAATATAAGAATTATAGTTTTCTATATTGTTGGTAAAATCTTATATGAAATAAGGATATACCACACACATGCAAGGGAATAAAGTGATGTAAGACACTCTCTAGTAATAAAACCAATGAGAACTTACAGGATGTGCATGGCAGGTCCTTGCAATATCTTCACATGATGCACCATACTCCATGGCTAACACTGCTTCAGCTATCAGTTCACCAGCCGACTGCACACCAAAGTAGGAAAACATGAATATAAACTACCACTTACATATACTACTACATTTTTCTCACATAACTGAACTTCATTTAACCAAAATTTTTAAAAGTTGTAGCTATACTTCTGTCACTGCCTTACAACAGACTGATCCTCCCATAAGCAGTCCTACAGCTTGTATGAGTACAATGTAGAACAGTGGTCCCCAACGCCGTGCCCACGGGCGCCCGCCAAGGATTTTTTTGGGTGCCCGCGTTGTTATGGAAAGAGGTTATGTTGAATAATGAAGGTCGTTCAATCATGAACATTATAAAATCAAAGTACAGATCTTGATTTACTGATGCCCATCTTGACGATTGTTTGCGAGCAGCAACATCATCCTACACTCCCAAATTTGAAAAACTGGCCGATTAAATGCAGTGCCAAACATCACACTAACTTCCCACTTGAGTAACAATCATGGTACTTACGTATTTTTGATTGCATGGTTTCTTGTATCATTAAATGTCGTGTTGTTTTGTGTATTATTTGGTGTCCATTATCTTATTTGTCCAGAGAAAAGAAAATTTGGCTCTGTTAATTGGTTGGTGCCCGCCACAATCTCATAAACTATCAAATGTGCCCATAGGCACAAAAAGGTTGGGGACCACTGATGTAGAGGAAATCTAACCTATGATCTGTCCATCAATAAGAGAGGATATATTATGCCAACTGTGTTCCAGCAAGTAGCAGAATAGCAGTTCTAAGCACCTGTACACTTAACAAAGGCATAACTGCCTACTCTCTAATATTAGCTTCACTTAAACATAATGGCACAGAAAAACACAGTTAATATATTTTGGAATAAACTGAGTTGATCTCATCTGTAAAGTTAAAGTAAAGCTGTCCCACTACATGCCATCAAAGCACCTGAGGTACAGATCCTCATAACAACAGTACTAGATGGGGATGAGTGGCCAGTGTCATGCCCCAACCGCTGGGAAAATGATCAGTATTGTAATCAATATCATCAGGGGTATCATGCGCATGCACAAAGATCATGGACAATGGCATCACCATCATACAATTGCACAGATTTGAGTATCTGTCATGTTTTTATTACTGAGTACAGGAAATTAGAAAGTATGAGTTTGAGGTAGTCTCCAATTGCATGACATCAGTACCAAATTCCATGAAGATTCATAAAACAATTCTTAATAATTGGACACATAAAGACAGATATCATGGGATGAAATCATAAGAAGTGTCACATGTATGTGCACAGGATCATGGGCAATGGTGAGAATACTGTCCCACCTCACAAATTTGAGCATTCACCTTGTTTGAATTATCGACTGTAGGAAATTAAAATATATTGAGTTTGGAGCAGTCTAGTCGTACCAGTCTGTACCAAATTTTATGGAAATCCATCCAGCCATTCTCTACTTATTAAATGCATGTAGGTGAACACAGGGATTATGATGCCATTATTGGTGATGACATCATTAACAGCATCAAGCAAATGTGCAGAGCATCATGAGTAATGACATCATGTCCCATCTCATGACTTTAAGCACCTATCATGTTGGTATTATCAACTATAGAAAATTAAGAAGTATGATCCTGGATGAAAGGAATGACAGACAGGCAGAGAGAACAGGCTCATAAAGTGTTCCTCAGTTAAGATAAAACATAAAGAAAAACACAGTTCACAGAATCTGCTATAATGTAGCCAAAATGTGAAAGAATGTAGTGCTGGAATTTTCTCTCTAATGGGATAAGAGCATTAAATCTTTTAACCTATGAACCAGTTGTGCATCAAGATCAAGAAGGGGTTAAATCTACCAACCTCCTGAAAAGATGATGACTTCTTATATGAGACTGGATATAAAACTGTAAGAGTCCAGTTTTACAACTGTGGCTCAAATTGACTTACAGGTCCAATGATGTGTGCTCCCAGTAGCCTGTCCGTCACTTTATCACCAAGGACTTTCACAAATCCATCAGTATCATTGTTGGTCTTCGCTCTGCTGTTTGCAGCAAACGGAAATTTGCCGACTTTGTATTCAACACCCTAAAATGAAAAAGAAGAAAAAAATGAAAATGGCAAACCTACTTTGTAGGTATCCATTGTAGAGGAGGCTGGGTGGGCCCCAGAGCTGGTCTGTATGCAGAGGCTAGAGGGAAAATCCTGTCCCCGTCGGGGATCAAACCCCGGCTGTCCAGCCTGTAGCTAGTCACTATACTGACTGAGCTATCCCGGCTCATAAAACTATGATGTGATGGGGGTTTATAACTGACAGGTCAGCAAACCAGCCTGCTAGCTATGACACTGTCATTATCCACGCTATAAAATGATTTAAAACTTAAAGATAAATGATACTATTTTCAGTTCATGTGAGATTTGTGATGGAATAAGTCATGTTTCCTGTCAGCATCACTCCACCTTAGCTCCACAGTCAGACATATATATCATCTGGGGTATGGTCAAAGGGCCCTTTAGAGGCCCAGTTTGACATAGAGTCTCACCCCACCAAGACAGTAACAAGTACTTTCCATCTCTAATACAAATGGTCTTTTGAAAAGTTACTTGTACCATTATACCATCATACATTTACCAGTACTAGTACTGTTTCAATATAAAAACTTCAGATGACTACCTTGTTGATACTGTTATAGCCAAGGATTTAGATTACAGGAGTGGGTCAGAAGCAGGGTCCAGAAAATATCTTGCCCTAAGAGTGACGGTGCACGACAATTTATACGGAACACCCTGTCAAACCAAGGTTATAGCTGCAGGGCAGGTGACTGTGACAAGAATACAAGAGACAGAACAGAACTTTGTGGGGAAATGTATTGCTAAATGGCTACCTGAACAATCAGAGATCAGAATAAAATATTATGGATTTAGGGTAATAGACTGTATAGATATGATCTGGAATGTAGTAGTCCATTAGGTTCCAATATCTGTAACTTTGGTTCTGTTATACTTACATCGTTCTTCAGATCTTCCTCTGTGCGTCCAACCCAGGCAACTTCAGGATGTGTGTAGATAACTGACGGAACACAGTTATAGTCGATGTGAACTGGGCCCCCAGCAATACCTTCCATACAAACAATTCCCTCATCTTCTGCTTTGTGGGCCAACATTGGTCCATGAATACAGTCTCCAATAGCATAGATACTACAAAAACATGCATAACTTGGCATTATTAGGAACTAAAATTAAAAATTATCTTAGAAAACAGATATGTCCTAAACAAGAATGACAGGAAAGACAAGAAGACCCAGACAAACCTGGGATAAGAATATTCTAAACATATTAAAATAGAGAAAACAATAAAAAATAATTCACACTGACAAGCATGATCAATCAGAAGATTTAGAGACAAATACCATACAAATCTTGAAAAAGAGTATTCTGAACATATTGAGGGGAACAAAAATAGGATAGAAAATAAAATGTACCCTAATAAAGCATGAGGGAAGACAAAGAAAGATGACCTAGAGGAAGATCATGAGAAACCTTGGGATAACACCTCCTGTGCAATTAAGTAAAAAAAGAAAAGACTAAATATTATTCAAGGCTAATATTAAAGATCTAATGAATAGTTTACATGATTTACTACATTCATATATTAAAGAAAATATGCATACTTGGGAATTACTGTTTGGAATCGAGAATTTACAGGAATGCGACCTTTTTCATCACGTTCGATACCCAGTTCTTCAAGTCCAAGGTTTACAGTGTATGGTCGTCGACCCACACATACCAGCAACACATCACAATCCAGCTAGAATGGAATGAAATACCTTATGCACTGCATTTCTTATACATCGTGCTAAATTCTCACAACTCTATTTACGGATGTGTAGGCACCACCTTAAATCACATTACCTCTACTTATATGCAACAATTACCCATTAATTTTATGCAATAATTAATGGGGAATTAATTTTAATCTCAAGGCACTCATACCTTACATAAAATGAGAAGCTAGTGTACAGGATGAACTAACAAACAAATATGATCATTAAATTAAATATTTCCATATAACACATTTTCTGTGAACAAACAGCCTTTCATCCCCATATGTTGGAACATACTGCAAGAAACTTTGTATGGGTTGGGTCGTATATATTATTACTGGTCATTTCATGAAGAGCTCTGAATCTGCTACGAATAATAATAGTCTCTTAGTGCAACAATAATTAAACATACATTCTTGCACTTACACCGCAGAAACAACAGAAGCTGCCACGAAATTAAAACGAATGCAACTTAAGTCTTCTCACCTCCTCTTTATTTGAGGGGTCCTTAGCATTTTCTACGCTAACTTTGATGCTGCTCCCTTCTTGGCGGGCACCTGTCACCTTATGACCCAGCTTGAATTTCATCCCTTGCTTCCCTAGAACTCGCTGAAAAGTCTTGGACACTTCTCCATCAATACCGATTCCACCAATAGAATTCAGAAATTCAACTGCTGTCACTTCTGCTCCCAAACGGCCCCATACTGAACCCTGCAACAAATAAGACATTTAATCATGCCTTTAATATGTGGAATGATTGTAAAGTAAAATAACATGAGCAGTAAAGAGGAAACTAGAGAAAGAGGAAATATTGGAAAAACACACAGTCTCACCAATTCAAGGCCTATAACACCAGCTCCAATAACAACAAGTTTCTTGGGTACAGCAGACAAGGAAAGCGCACCAGTCGATGATACTATGGTCTTCTCATCAATCTGCAAAAATCAGACACTATCAAATAACTCTGAGATGGAAAATTCTTTTGTGACAGAGAAACAATTTGTATGAACTAAAAATCTATTAAAAATATCACTTCACTTCAGATTGATACAAGAAATTCCCTTTAGTGGCAGAGGTAAAAAAGCTGCAGCGCCGGGAAATATATGGTAATTGTTTCCCTTCTAAAAAAATTAAATTCAAATAAAACTTAAAAAGAAATGTTCAACAGTGCTTATTTAGGAGATTGATACTGAAAGGGTTAAATAATATTTGCATATGCCCACTGCTCACTTCACAGTGGGAAGAAACAGTAGTGGAATATAACAGATTATTTCTAAATTCAAATATCCATTCATGCTCACCTCTATCCCTCGGAAAGGTGTAACTTCTGACCCAGTTGCAATTACTATATTTTTAGTTTTAACCACCTCACTTGATCCATCCTTTTTTAAGGCTGTAACTTCATTGGTTCCTGTTATCTTTCCATGGCCTTTCACAAGAGTAACCTGTTAATACAACATTTGCACAGATATTTACATGACGAGATGACAAATTTAATAAAAACTGATGACAACAAAGCAAAATATTAAATTATGCAATACTCTAATTTTTCTAACTATAAAGCTTACTTCAAGAGGAAACGTGCCCCAAATTTTGACCAAAGACTTTCTTATGCTGCATAGTTTATATCAATTAACTTACAAAAATAAATAAAATTATAACTTATTTATACATACATAAACAAAATAATTTTGCCTGTTGTTTTGTATGGGTGTGAAACATGGTCTCTCACTCTGAGGGAGGAACATAGATTGCAGGGTGTTAAGGAGCATAGTTGGACCTAGGAGAGAAGAGGATGGGGTAAGGAGAAAACTGCATAATGATGAGCTTAAAAATTTGTACTCTTCCATTTTGTCAGGTTGATTAAGCCAAGAAAAATGAGATGTGCAGAGCATGTGGCGCGCATGGATGGGGCAAAAGGTATGCACCGGGTATTTGTGAGGAAGACTGAAGGGAAGAGACCACTGGGGAGACCTAAATGTAGACGGGAAATAATATCAAGCGGGATCTATGGGAAATAGGAGTTGAAGGCGACTGAATTTTGTTGGCCCAGGACAGGGACTGGTGGAGGGCTTTGGTTAACTCAGTGATGAACCTTCGGGTTCCACAAGCCATCTACTTAGTTAGTTATATAAAAACCTTTTAACAATGATCATAAAACATTTATGTTCTCATTTATAACATATAAAAATAAAACTGTCACTGGTACACACCTTGGAGGCACTTTGGGGGGAGGAGAGAAGTTATAGATCCTACTTGTTCTCGACTTTAGCACTCAACTGGGATCAGTGGTCAGTACCATTCCCAAGTTGTGCTTTACAACCAAGAAAATGACCCCCAATGTCTACTTGAAAGCAGGCTGAGAAGGCCCCCACAGCGTATCTAGACATATATGCTACAAGAAAAATCCTTTGCCCCTGCCAAGGATTGAGCCCCAGTTGTCCAGTCTGTACTCCATCACCATATTGACTGAGCTAATGTGGCTCCTATTTATAGCATGTAGTATACAGTAAGAGATATGATGTTTACCTTATTTTGCTTAAACAAATGCACAATGCCACCAGTCAGTGCTTTAACTGCTGCTAATTTGGCACCCATGAACTTCTCCAGATTCAAAGATACCTGAGGAACTTAAAATCAGAATTTAATTAGCCACTTACACTATGACACAAATTATATTATTAGGACAATATTTAAATTGTAGTATGTTTACCTTCAATTCCTCTATTCTTGAAATCATCAGAATGGGCCATGTGATAATAATGTGAATTGTTTAATAATGCTTTAGAAGGTATACAGCCAACATTAAGGCAGGTACCACCAAGTGTAGCCTCCTTTTCAATACATACAGTCTGAAACATTCATGCATATAGTGCTCACAGAGTATCTGTTATTTTTTAAATTGCTGTCACTTTATAAAAATTAATTACATATATAGACAAAATTACTGGAGATCATCAATATGGGTTTCTATGTAACAGATCAGCTACTAAACAGATAACGCATTTGTCAAATAGTGTGGAAAAAAATTAGAGTACATGTAATGGGCCAGTACATCAACTATTTATTGACTTCAACAATGCTATGACTTAGGAGAGAAGCACTGGTACTGTACAACATCCTGTGTCACACTGATCTAACCTTTTGATTCCACTGAAATCTGGATCTGAGTAGCAGAGATAAGAATGGCAGACCTTTAATACATGATATTAATAAAATTATAAGCCTACTTACATTCAATCCAAGCTGTGCTGCTTTAATGGCAGCAACATAACCACCAGGACCTGAGCCAATGACAACAACATCTGCTTCTTGACCACTTGAATATAACCTGTTCTGCAGAGCTGACAGGGATGGTGCCATCCTTTTGCAATGTTGCATACATGTTGGCTACAAACAAGTTAAGGTTATCATATATGTCCAATACAAACAGCTCTCTCTTCAATAATATCAATGATACAAGAATATTAATAATAACTGCATTTCAGAATAAAACCGGACAAGATTAGGGTACTTGCTATTACTGAAGGAAACACTTGTAACAACAAAAACAAAAAGGCTCCAGTTTGAAACTTCATATAATCTTTAGAACTGGAATAAGCAGACATTAAAATTCAACATTCTATTAATGTCGGTAAAACACCAACAACTTTCTAATACAAAGAAAGAAAAAGACATAATCTAAAAACTATTGTCTTACCCAACCTTCTAATCAGTTGAAGATTTCCGTCTTCTGGGTTGTTGCGCTGTGTAGTCTGGTCGATATTAACCAACGTTTCAGAGTTCATACTGCCTCCATCAGGGCGATGAATATGATATATCGACCAGACTACACAGCGCAACAACCCAGAAGACGGAAATCTTCATACTCACCGCTGTGAGAACCTCAAGACTTACATTCTAATCAGTTACTGAACTGGAAGGTTGATTGTTGTAAATAGAAAACAAGCACTCAAAATACCTAACCTTAGTGTATTAACCACTCCTTGTATTATACCAATGACCGTGTCTTACAAAACCGGAGAGGAAGAACTAAACGTAAAAGATCTTCAAATAAGAACCATTACAAGCAGTTTGATATATATCATCAAACTTGCCCTAAAACTGCTAATTGGGTTTTAGTTTGTGTCAATTTTAATTGACTGTACTTAAAAACCCAACTGAATACAGCAGTAACCCAACAAGAGAAAATAAGGTTTCACTGTACATTTATTAATACAGCTTTATACGAAATATCCATTACCAAAACATTGAAATTAATGAACAATCCCCATTACTAACTTTTAATGTAGAGGAGAGGCGGCTTAAAACGTTCGATTGCATTATTTTAACCGTCCCACAAACGACCTTACTTCCTTTTCTGCAGCACGAAAAGACCTGATAAGCAGCTACCAATATTAGATTAATAAATATACTACTTAGAACTAAAATTCACAACAGGAAATTTGCAAAGTAACTATTATAATTCATTTCCTACAACATTGCATTGGATAAGTAACATCAATTATTCTACACATTACATGTACGTATTTTTCAATGGTATTCGTTTATTGGTATGTTATATAATGTCACTTTGGTAATCCTGAATGCACATGCCAAATACGCTGGTTATTTGCCATATATGTGTGGGCACAGGTGAATAAGGAATGTCTGTAATACGAATTGTACATATGTTGGTGTTATCTGTGATGGGTGTTATCGAATACATATTCGATAGCGAAATGCAGCTGTCGACATTTCTCATTACAGTAACTCAAACCGAGGACATTATTTCAGGTGTTATGAATTGAATTGAATTGAATTATTATCATCTTTGTTCAGGGTTGTGTACTTTGTATCTGTAGTTTCCTCGTAGATACAGAATGCAGTTCTTATCTGTCTTTTCCTACCGCCCTTTGTATGCAAGGCACAGAAAACACCAGGACCCATTTTCGGTGTTGTGCCCCTTGTTCTTCTAATCTCACTGAAACAAAAGACTTAGGTCATAGCGCTGTGCTTAGTTTCCAAGCTGCAGAAACCAGCTACACTGGGACAGGAACATAGGTTTGGTTTTCATTTCTGCTATCTCCTTTTCCAAACAGCTTTGGCTTTGGTGCTGTTCAGCTGTAATGTTTAGGTGCAGAGCTACAGAAACCACTTTCAAAGGGACTTGAATTCAGGACACTTTTGATCATTGTAAAATGTTCTCAAGCTATGAATGAACTAAGGCTTCTGTATGTAAGGAAGGAGGGGTGATACTAAAAGTTGAATTCTTAAAACTGATACGTGATGTTTTGTTGTTGTGGTGGAAGCTTTATACGTAAGAACAATGAAAGAATTTGGAATGAAGTGATCAAGGCTCTTAGAAAGTACAATCCAGCAAACAAAAATTACAAAAGCCTGTTAAGTTCCTGGTCCTCTGGCTGGGAGTTGAACCAGAAAACTTATGAGCACAAGTCATCTGCATTGCCACTTGAGATCAGTTAAAATTCTTGTTCCCTGCTGTAGGAGGAACTAAAAACATCACAAAAACCCACTGGGCAAATTTTCTTTGATATGTATCCAGACCAGATACCTCTAGTCAGATGAACTATCTTTTAGTTATGAGCCTAACTGCTGCAATGCAATGCTTTCACTTAGCAGTTCATAGTTATTCAGCAGGTTACTATAAACAGACTGATCTCCATGATCATCCTGAGTCACTTCCACCAAGTTCACATCCAATACTAAGATAGCAGAATCTGAAGATTCAACAATACTATACTAAAGCCCATGATTGGATACAATCCTGACTTAGATTCATTCACCTCCCATCCCTCACAATCTACCTCCCATTTCCTTCTTGGTCTTACAAGTAGCCATTTTAAACTTCCCCACTACAATTCTGTATGTAGTCCTTGACTCTATGTATGCCCCATCCTGATAACATACAGATTCCATCAAAACCTCCTCTGTTTCACTACCCTGTCAATACTATATGACCTGTATAAATAATGAAGTTGCTTGTCATGTAATGTCTTTATTTGCTCACTTCATAACGAATTTCTTGAAGATATAAGCATAGATAAATACTGAATTTGTAAGTTGAAGAGAGTCAAAGAAGTGAGAGGTTTACAGACTGAGGAAATCAGGCTTTTAGGGAATCAAAATAACAAATTCCAGATTCCATACATGAAGATAGAATGAATACTACTATGCAATTCTTTGCTACACCTGTTCCAGTAGAACACAGTAAAATGAACTACCCCATGATACTTCATGTACTGTATACAAGACATTTAAAATGAGTGATCTCAAAGCACATGGATGCAGAGAATTTAAGTGGGTCAACTCAGTAGAATTATTAGACCAGGCACAAGGAAAAGAATTATACAGTTATGATAGGAGTAACACAAAAATTTGAAGAGGCAGGATCGGGAAAATGGTTTTTAGTGAAAGTGACAAAAAGAATAGCATTATTTTAGTTCACACTTAATGTGGAAAGGTTTTGATATTAGGCTAACAGCAAGGATCCATGTCATCACAGAAGATTCTGTACTGCTACCAGGTAGGCTTAGCTGGAGAAACGGAAAACATGCTGCAAAGAACAGAAGAAACAGGGCTTGGAGAAGTGAAATGTACATAACCAGGAAGGACAAGGCTTTATGATTCATAGGTTACTTAATAACACTGTAGATTGCATAATGTAAAATGCAATTTGAAGATCACAGTCCTTTGGATTGTGGCAGAAGCTGTTGTGGCCTGAACGAAGAGAGCCATAGGAAAACCAGGCAGGATTCAAACTGGGCATCTCCTAAATACAAGCCACATGCATAAAGATAAATAAATTCACTGGACACACTGAGAAAAAACAAACCCAAATGACAGAGGTTCTGTAGTCTTTAAAATGATTTATTCATAATGTATCAACTGCCAATATTATTTATTTCTATGCTAAGTGGTTTATGAAAAGAAATGAATTTCTTTTGACATAAATTATAGTAAAGTCTATGATAAAAAGCAATATGTATAATTAGACAAGTTACACAAGACATTAATGACAAAATATGTCTGTTGCTGATTAACATTTAGAACAGAGCCACAAAAATGCCTACGTGTTAAGACAGTATGAGACTAGTTGTACATGTAATGAAATACTCATCAAACAACGGCTTCTTGAGTGATCAGGATATGAGAATGGAATTAGATTTCAACATTTTGGAAACTCTTTTCTGACCTCAATTCTTGATAATGGAGGAAGAGACAGTCTGGAAACAAATGCCATTCTCATGTCATGCTAATCATGGCTGATTACCTACAAATACTTCAATGCATTCAGTCACTATGAAAGCTTCATATCTTATAAATGAGCAATACATTCTTCAGTAACAGTAGCTATATCACAAGTAAGCCTCTCTTGAAAATATTTTAATCCTTTAAGTGTAAGTCTCCAAATATCCTATATACAGAATATGCCATGCAAGTCTTGTAATAAAATATACTCTTCACAGTTTTTATGAAATGAGGCTGAAATTTTGTTTTGAACTTCACAGAAACTTGTACTTAGTTTCAGGTTTTAAAAGTTTGTTTCTCAAAGATTTATTTGCAGCTACTAATAATGGTACAATGGTTTAAATTTTAATGAAATTCTCTATTTACTTGCTTCAACAAATTAAACAAATCAAACCAAAATAAATTTGTCAACTTTTACCTACATTTTCTAGTGGCTTTCAGGGAACTGTGCATACCATTCCTTTCATGGTCTCATATGTCTTGACATTTTATGGTTAAATTCTTCCCTAGTTCAGTTACAAGACAAACCATTCTACTATAACTATGTCTGCAGCCAATATTCACCAAGTCCAAATTTTTATAGCATTTGAGATTTATGAAAGAACATGAAATTATTGTCAAGCTTGGGTGCTTATTCTCCAGCAACATATGTATGTTATGTATTTTCTTTATTGAATTACATAAAATATCAAAGCAGGCTGCTACCTATATAGGTAGATCTATTTCAGTTGTCAGAGGACTTGGTGAGTTTTGGTTGGCAGATGATACAATATGTATAAAAGAAAGTAATAAAACTACACTAGAACATTACATCCACACATTACCCTCATTCAAACCTTGGATACAAATGAAAGAAAGTTGGTTATCAGGTACATTTTTGGTGAAAGTCCACAATTAGTAGTTTTAACTTGATGGACAATATTAATTTTGTTCTGTATATTTACTTGTGTGTATTTCACACTACTTATACTTCCTATATTAAAATGTGACTGGGAAGAGTATGAAACACAAGCAATGATATCTGAAATCCAAATCTTGTTAGATATACAAAATTTTGCCATCATAAGCTAGCAGGATCACATCAAGGATTTCCTTTATTTTTTTTTTATAATTCTTTCAGGTACAATTTTCTGATTTTTCAGGTCCATTAATAAGGTATAAACAGTTGCTCCAGAATATAAGATAATAACTGGCATTGGGTACATAAATAGCAGTGTTTCTCAACCAATTATTCATGTACAGCTGCTGGTCCACAAATTCTTGTTAGCACTAGATTATAGTTATTTTACCACAGCTAGTAATTATATTAAACTATCAAGAAGACTGCTAACAGTAGGCAGCATTGAAATTCATGAGCCAACATGCTGAAACTTGCTCGAGGTAATTTTTAACTTGGTGTGTCAGTTGCATTTGGACTGTGAACATGGCTGAACCACTGTCAAATGCATCATGGAAGTACAAAATGCTCTGGTTTGTTTTGAATGAACAAAAGGCATGGAAGGGTTGAAAGTCACAGGTGCAAAAATAGAGAGAAAGATCACTGTGGGGTGTTTTGTTGCTCAACAATGCCCACCCTCATTCGGCTGCTTGTATAAAGGAAACCCTTCAGAAACTGAAATCTGAAGCTCTCAACCATCCACCATACAGTCCAGACCTGTTTGGATGCTTGTAGGAAACTGAGAAGCTGCCAGTTTACAGGCGATGACAAAGTGAAGGAAGTGGTGCATGAATGGTTATGTACTCAAAAGAAAAAAAGTAAAAGAAAACTCATGGACTGTAGGATGAAGTGTATTGAGAAGCAGGAGGAATGTGTTGAAAAGCGATAAAACTGTAAAACATTCAAAAACAAATAAATTCTAATGAAAAAGAATGATTGTCAATAATCTGTACTATTATTTTCTTGGACTTTGTCCATCAAGCTTCCAAAACATTGTGATTTCATTTATAATGTGACCGCAGAAAAACTACAAGAAAACAGTTTTACAGATTATAATACACCATTGTCAGAAACCTTTGGACTACTTCAATAATTGTGAGCACTTTGAATCTCTCTTTTATAACAGTGACTATCTCATTTCCTTTTATCAGCTAAATAGTTTGTGCTGAATATTACTACTTTCTCTCCTTTCTACTTTTGGAATGTTTAATAGTGTAACTGGCAAGTGGTGAGGAAGACAGCTTTATAGCAGATGCTGCAAATGTCTACTAAATTCTCAAAGAGAAGCATCCACTTTGTGCAACTTGCAAAGTGTTTCTGGACCAGTGGTGGCAATTCTGTTCAATATTGTGCTTCAACTCCTCAAAGCTCTTTCTTTGACAAATCCCCATAGAAAAATGTCTGGCAGGATGAAATCCAGAGATCGTGGTGGTGAAAGGCAACACTCAATAATGTGCTCAACAGAGAACTTCTGCAGTAAAGCTATTCTTGTATTCACAGTTTGGACCATCACCCCAGCATGTCAAAATCAGCAATCCTTTTCATTTCCTTCCAACAGAGAAATAAACTGGGTCACAAGATTCTGATGCCATTGAACATCACACACAAATCTTCAATGAATGTTAAATGCTTCATGAACAGCAACAAGTGACTTAGATGTTAAGTAATGTCCAAGAATGAGCACACATTCTGCTTACGAACTTGCATAGCTTCCATGCAACTGGCATGAATAGTGGCCTACAAACATGGTCACCTTCATTTGAGTGTCATGGAGTAGGTTTGGAGAGTCTGTTGCATGGAGGTGGACCTGTTTCTAATTTGATTTTTGTACAGTAGTACGATTGTTGCTGTTTTGTGTTGTAAATGGTATACTCTGTATATCACGATACTGACAACTGAAATTAATGAATATGCCTTTATGTATAATTTTTAATTCTGAATGTTAAGTGTGGATGATTATTGGTGCTTCTGTGCAGAGAGAAGCGAAGGTCATCACAGATGAGTGAGTGAGAGAGAGAGAGAGAGAGAGAGAGAGAGAGTTTGATATATATAAACTCCAGATCCTTAGAAAATGGATATGTCTGACAAATTACTTTATGTGCCTTTGCACATAATGTTTATAAATGCTCAATGTGGGTGATTATGACATTCTTTGATTTTAATACCACATAAAGGTATTGATTTTTATATTGTAAGTAAATATGTTTAGACATGTTCATAATAATTAATGTGTACACTATTATTTGTATTTTACAATGTACTGATAATCAGAAAACTCATCACTGGTTCATATGTGTGGGAATCATAAGAGGTTTCAAATCACTGGTTCATACATCTGAACCGAATTTTTCTTGCACAGATGGATTGAGTCCATCCTGAACACAACTATATGGCTATCTGTACACTTTCTTATCTGTTCACACTGTGAGATCTTCCATGTATGAATTTACAGATGTCTAGACTCTACACCTGAAGTTTCAGGCTTGTCACAAAAATCGGATTTTAATATGAAGCTCTCTTTTTATTTATGAAATGCTCAAACAGTATGTACATTCAGTATAAGGTACTCTGCTCACTGTTTTGTTTTCTGACTTCCCACATTCCTAAATGATCAAACATTTCATACAAAATCTAGTTCACAATGCATTTAACAGAACTGAACAAGAGACAATATAGAGGCATCAGCACACATACATACACACCCAGTACAGTAATTCATCAGTCTTCTTGGAAAATCCATTTGATCGCATTTGCTCAGCTAACAACACAATCAGAAATATATCAGTGTTTAATCTGTGATGGGGCCTGCCAGGACTTAGAACCAAATGTCTTCCTTGACAACATTGTCTTTTACAAACTTTAAGTTATTTTTCTAACTCTCAAAAGTTTAATCTGTACACACAAGGCCACAGTCAATGGGGTTCAACAGAGCATTTGAAAAATATGCAACAATCCAGTCTCATACAAATATTCGGAAAACTCTGATGTAATTTATCTCACAAATTAATCACTGGCCATCATGATTCTACTATGTCCTTATTGACACAATGAAATATATGAGAACTTCAAATACACAACTGTTCTCAACTACTACCACTCTTATGCAAAGAAACATCAATAACAAATTAAAATTAAACCATTAAATATATATTATATACAGCAACTGACATGTGAGATTCGAGGTTCTCAGGGTGGTGAAGATAACAATGTTCTGGAGACAGTATATTTGTCCAACACATTGTTATCTACCTGTCTATGAGTCTACACAGCATCATAAGCCAGAAGAACACTGCCAATTGAAATATACTCACTACCAAAGTAAGGAAATACAAAATAAAACAACAACATGAATTTGGTTGTATTATATGCAGAGTGAGATACAAAGTCAAGATCACTGAGTTGATTACAGATGGTTTCCCTTCCTTGATTGTCTACTATGAAGAACACAGAAATTTGAAGCCCTCTGACAAAAACATTAAAAGAAGCATATTGTCATTATAGACACACATTTTACTCTTTTGCTGCTGTATGAAGTTTTTTAAACAGGACAGCTTCTGAAATTACAATGACAATGGCTAACTGGGATTCAATTTCAGGAATTTTTCCCCTTACCACAATGTCCAAACCAGCTCCTGTGCCCACCCAGTCTCCTAACATCTGCATGGCATGGTGTTCTGTTAAATTAAATGACAAAATTAATAAAGTTTAATAATATTCAAATAAATCCATTTTCTTTGTCTCTCACAAGCATCACGTTTTTACAACTGCTACAAGCATATTACAAAAATGGGTAATATATTACATAAATGTAAATGTTGGAATTAAATTGATACAAATTACAACAGTAAAAAAGAATTAATATCATCTATAATAATGTGATATTTCTTTCATTTCAGGCTATGCTTCAGTAATGAAATAGATATGTAGTGCATTTAATATAGGTGTATGTTCCAGAACAGGACCATGATACAGCAGATGAAAAATACCTTGCTTATGAACATGAATTCACATATGACTCAACTTCTCATGTCAGACACAAAGAACAGAACACAAGAACTATCCAGTATGCTCTACATTTATCTGGAACTTGATTATAAGATGACTTTCACTCTGTATGAAGCTGAGGCCAAGTTTTTTAATCTACTTGTTGGGTGGTGATGTATTAATTAACCTGAAAAAGTATATTAAGCATTGTGTCTTCAAGAAAAGCAGTGGACTGACTTTCAGTTATCCAACATTCTATTTTATCTGATGTATTAATTAACACTTCTTTAAAAAACACCTTCATTTACAAATTTACATTATGTTAAATACTATTTTTCTTTGTGAGATTTTTTTATTTGATGCCATGTTGTATTTTCTTTGTAATTTAATGATATTGTAAATTGAGTTACAAATTGAGTTGGTATTTACCCTTGTCTTTTTTATTAGTCTTCTGTATTATCTGATACTTTCAATTATCTGACCATCCTTCAATCCTGTTTAGGTCAATTAATCAGGACTCAACTGTATACTGTATTCACTGCATTACAGACAACACAAAGATACATGTTTTTAGTTAACACCTGAAAAAAAAATTAAAAATAAAAGATTTTTTGGGGTTTGGGTGAGGGCAAGGAAAGGTACTGGTATTCTGACTTTTCAAAATTCAATGAATATCCAGTTCGTTTCATTGAGTGGTTTATAGCTGCAACCCCCCCCCCCCCCCCCAATCAAAAAAATACCCTTCCTGAGAAAAGTTAACAGTAAAATGAATTTAAAAAGTTTCGTATTTACTTGGACTTTTACATACAACTAGACTGCATTATATTGATACAAACCTTATTGGCAGACTGTGAAGAGGGTTGAAACAAAATGAACATAATCAATAGAAGCTGACAATTACACATATCATATTTTCTGTAAATTTAAAGATAATACATGCTACATGCACTTGTGTACTGATATTTCTGGAAGTTTTGGCACAAATTAAAAGTTTAGGCTCACCTATATAATATACATTGTACCTTCACACATCCTTATCCTACCCAATGCCATCCTTACACAAACCAAAAACACTGAAATTGACATCAATTAAAACTGCAGAAACCTTTTTTCTCATATTATTTTACAAATGTCAGAACAACTTGGTGATGGTGCAGTTACAAGAAATGATGAGAAAGAAATGTGAACGTTGTCAAATGCTGATAGACATGAAACAGAAATAAAAAAGGGACGCAAATTTAATAATATATTAAGTTAAAGTACAGACTGCCTAAATGCAGAAAGAGGTCCTGTGATGCTCAGGGCCTGGGAATGGTCAAGTCTCCTTTTACTGTAATACCTATATCCTTGACTACATGGTAATGAAAAGGAATGGTAATTTTTCCCAGAGCATTTTCAGGGGTTAAATTTACATAAAAAAGCAAGTTTTATTTTAAATACTAGTAACAGCATAATACCATAACTGTATTAGCACCATTTTACAACAAAGGCTATTTTCTGAAACTACTTAATTAAAATTTCAATTTAGTATTCAAATTAACTAGTCTCCACTCCCCATTCACTTCATATCACTTTGGTATAAATATTTTCATTTAGTACTTTCCTTTCAAAGCTCTTTGATGTATATTACTGCTGTTTGTTCCTTGTTCTTTTATAGCAGCATTTGAACTTTTGAAGTTATGTAGCATCAAATGAAAGATGGGATGATGATCTGTTAACAACAAAGTAAGGCATAAAAATGCAATTTTGCCACAAAACTTCCAACAGAAAAAGTAGTTACATCATAATTTTAAATCATACCTTGATAATTTTACATTTAAAGTTAAATTTTCATAATGAAACCTACTTTACTAATTAAAAACTAATTCTCTGCTAAACATGATTTGCTTCATATAAAAGGAATAATCGCTCTGGCCCAGTAATACATATATTTATAAAACTGGAATCCTGAAGTAACTACCCCATGGTGCAGAACCATTTACAAATTATGATTTGACAAAACCACTAATCTGTCACATGGAACCTTTCTGGAATAACCATATAGTTTAAATGACTGTATCTCACACTCTTGCTGATAGAATAAAATATAAATTAACCTTACACTCCAAGTTCACTTATAATTAAATACATCTTTATTACAGTTTTTTAAGGGATGCATCCTGTATTATGCTAAGTTGAGAGTCCATATACACAATGATTCTCGATTGTATTTTCAATTTTTATTACGAATCCATTACATGTTTCGACCTTAATTGATCGTCTTCAGGCGGTTCTCTTTGAATGTTCAAAATAGATATCACTGCTAATTTGTACACACATTTTCTGTTGTGTAAATGTGTATATAAATTAGCTGTCATATCTATTAGTTTTGAAAACTTAAAGAGAACCATCCAAAGATGACCAATTAAGGTCAAAACATGTAGTGGATTCTTAACAAACACTGAAACTATAATCAAGAATCATCGTGTAGACAGACTGTCAACCTAACATAAAGCATCTTTGTTATATTGAGATTACTTGTTCCAAAACTCCTTACTCCACATGTTAGTCTGAAACAGACAGCCTTGTAATGACTGTAGCAAAATGGAAAATTGCATAAGCTCCAACAATGGACTCCAATCATGGAGTTTTGTCAACTAAGATTTCTATACCTGGCACAAGTGGCCATTATAACAATTCAATAACAGATGCAAACCAAACCTAATTAGTGATATTCTCAGTTGTTGCACCACGCAATCATATTCTGGCTGATAAATCTGAAATGTCAGCACACAGTCAGAATACTATATTGTGTAACAACCCAGACCACCATCTATATTCACATCATGACAACCTCAAATCATGTAGACAAAGTCTTTATTATGAAAGTGCATTTTATTATTTTCCAAAATATAATAATACTTATAATATAAATATGTTTAAGAACCATACGAATCATTATAATAATTTAAAATGGGGATATATAATTACAAACCTGTTTTTAAAAACACCACAAATACTTTGGTCAGATATGCTTTTTTGGAATGCTAATTATTTTCCTTTTCTTTATTTACAACAATCAGGTTCTTCAATCCTGTTTTGAGGTACGGATTAAAATGGTTTTTCTATGTCTTATTATATTCTTTTTCCTCTGGAAGCATGTATGTAAGCCATTTTAGGGATTCTGTCTCCTTGCATTCTGTCTACATGTTGTCTCCAATTTACTGGATAATTCTGTGTCATAAGTTTGTTTCTGGTTTACACTATATTGTGTAGTCTGTCTCTTTATAACTGTAAGAAGTTACAACCAATAATAATTTAAGGAATCCCATGTGTGCAGCTGCTATTCTAATCCTGTCACTGTTTCTCATAACCCACGTTTTGATTACAGTACATAAACTATGAATTTCTTAGGTACAATTAAAGATCACTGTGTTTTTGAATAATGTCTGACCTTAAAAAAATTACCTGTTTTTGTTTAAATGTATCCCACTTTCAACATGATCCCAAAAATAATCATTACACTAAGACAATCTAATAACTAAATAATTTTTATCTAAGTAGCTGTATTTTCCACTTGGGGCAGACAGACAGAACTAATTTCTATACGTAATCTATGTATGATAACCGCTATACATCAGATACAGTTCTCTTAACCATACAAGGAATGTTTAGTAGACAATGGTGATTAAGACCTTTTATAACTTTTGACAACAGAAAAAATGGGATTGTTACAAAAGCCTGGACTTGAAATTGGTTTCTCAGGGCACAGTTACATATTGAATTAGTTCTTTTTAATTGTCTGATTTCTCTTACTTGACTGACTGCTGGCAGCAAACAATACTGCTTCAAGCAAATGCAGATATTTATAAATGCAGCAACACTTGGTAATCAGCAAACCAACTCAGATTAATGTATGTAATCAAGTTGAAATATACATTTGGTTGTTCCAACATACATTAAAAGTATGAGTAAAATTATTGATAAGTGAGGCAACTGGTACTGCATATAACCAAGTGATGCAAACAACCTGTATTCAGCTACTTTGCGTTAGCAGGAACTTGACTCCCTCTGTCGGTATAGGTCCTTAACAGCTGATTACATCTGCAGGATCAGCCATTTCCAGTATCCAGATGTTATCTGGTAGGTAGGCATTTGGTCTGGGAACCAATTTATATAAAGAAATTCTGGGCTTGCCTTTTGATTGTTTCACACAGAGCCACTGGAATCTCCAGGAAATACGAGGGCATTCTCTGCACAGTAGGATGGTGATGGTGAACATCGTGCATCAAATGATGCACGACTTGCAGAACTAAAACTGCTGGAGCTAAGGTCTTCATAACTCGCCAAGGACTGGCTCCCACCTAACAGGAATAAAGTCAATTTTTAGCTCACACAGATGATATACAATGACTTGAGCCTTATTTAATGAATGTAGGGACACTGGAAGCACATATTACCATGTCTGTTCTACCCATCACTGTGTGTTAAACTTCTGAGTTTCAACAAAACCTGCATTAATATAACATGTCATGTTAAATCCTGTAAAACTGTCGGCAGGCTTACAAATATGGTTAAAATGGTCATTCCTCTGTTGGTATCAAATGCCCCCAGATGGTCTATAACAATCTTCTCTGGCTCCTGCTGACCCCAGGCAAGTCTATAATCTACTTACTGTAGCATGATTTATGACGATAATGGTTGGCAGAGAGAATCTACAGCTAAATATGCTCAACATACCACAGAGTGGGGCTGGAAAATTAACTCCTACGAGTTTCTTAATTCATGCATGTGAGCAGAAAAATTTGCATGTAAATATGACCAGGAAATAAGTGCAGAACACTGAATGAGCATCCAGTATCTTACCCCAAAACAAATGAGTCCCATACGGTTGAAAAGTCAACACTATAAAAGAGCAACTGGTTATTTAGTCACTGGGTAAACAAGTGCAATATTTTTAATGAAATTTCAATTTCACATAAAGTTGTGGCATACTTTGAGTTAATACTTTCATACCTACCATCCAGGAACATCACAAATGAGGAAAGAAAGAAAATATGAGCAGTGTATCACCTTGCATACTGACAAACATATGCAAGTAAATTGCAAGAACTCTGTTCATACCTAACAAATGCATGTTTCTAGTAAATGACAAGTTCCGGAAAGAAATCTTTGATACTCAGAAATTAAAAGCTCCTCATAAGTGAACAGTTCATACAAGAACAAGTATTTCTTTCCAAATAAAATTAATTCACATTCTCCATATAGTATAAAGCAATAATAAAAATTTCCAAATGCACTGTGGTGGACCATGTTCCTAGAACACAATACACACTTGGAAATCCCATCACAATTCAGCCACTATTTTTCAAAAGTCATGGTGTTATAAATGGTGGTTATGATCCTGACCATTGACTAACAATATGGAATTGAATGAAAATTATGTTTTACATACTCTAAATTATGTATGCTTTCTTAATTTATTAATATATATGCCATTATATAATGAAAAGTCTCATTTTTGTAACTCTGTCATCAACTGCTCCTTATATTCCTAAACATTCAATTTTATCAGACAGACTACTTTATTATGTATGATCAGAAGCTTTCGCAGCAAACTAAGTATTATAAATTCTCCTCCAGCTACCAGCCGTTTAAGGTGACTTAATGAAGAAAACACCATGGTGTTTTCTTCATTAAGCTATTAGACTATTTTATTAGATGATACCATTGAGAATGTGCATGAATATAATGTACAATTAGCTATTCAGGATGTACTTATGAGTGGGCATGATATTTCAGCAAGTATGGTATATATTTCTGCAGTTAACACATAAAAACATGTGTTACACAGCACTGAATCATTAATTGGGAAGGGCTACAAAGTTTATCTGAGAAGAGGAATAAGCACTCTGGTGGGAGGCAAGAGAGTTAACACAAATTAATAAACACCTGCAATGGAAATTTTAATCCACAGTGTTTGAGATCGCAGAAAGGCATATGTACAAACCACACAAACATACTTTCTGCATGTTTCTAAAATATGTTTCAAGTTCTTCCCTGCACTTATTACTATTACAATGAAACAACACACGCACACCTTTTAAGGGCTGAATATTTACAATATGGATGAATAAATTATTAACAAAAATTAATACAGAGTCCCTGTATCTCATTTAATATTTAATTATACACTGCAGTATCGAAGTTCAATGGGGTCTTTATGGGATGGAACAAGGAGTTGTCAGCAAGCAATTATACAGAGGTAGCATGAACTGATTACTGTCTATTTAATGCTTTATCAATTGTACTGGTCACATAGCACTGATTTGTGAATGATGTGGAAGAGAGAATTCTTGCCCTATTTCAAAGTACTATCCCATAATTTGAATAGAATAACTACGGAAATTCATAAAAATCCTTCATTCAGGACCAGGTTTGAAACCTGGGACTGCCCAAATATGAAACAGCAGTGTTAACAAATCATCCACAATTTCTGCTGTTATGCATGTACAGTGCTTGTTTTGCTATAGATAAAAAAATACAGAACAAAAGCATAAACAACTTCAGTTCTACCACAACTGTTTTAAAAAACACAATGTACATGCCAAATTAAACAGAAGAAAGAAAGGCACTAGTGACTAATCATCTGAATCATAATACAAGCATTTTGCAGGCCATGATATGCTTTAATCTGGCATATTTTAATTTCCATTAAAATTTAATAGAAACTATTTTTAGTCTAATCAGTTAACATACTAAAATTGTATTATAATGCTGTAATCCTTTAGAAATGGGGGCATGGAGTTGCTACAAACCTCAGATCCCTGGAGAACAGAAAAATCTGAGAATGTGTTGATTATCACATTGTAAATAAAAATGTTCACACACGCTAATAATAATTATATTGTATTTCCTCAGAAACTCCACTGCTGTTTTACTGGTCCATGAACCAATAAAATCCAGAAATTATTGAAATAATATCAAGTTATGGTATTTTCCACAATCTGGAAAATATAGATTGGTTTACTTAACTACATTTTTCCATCAACAGAGGTTATATAGCATCAAGAAATGTGATACTGAATGTTAAATGTAAAGCATTTGATAGTGACTGTGGCCTACTCTAAGCTACTATCCCATTATAATCAAGAAGGGATCGAGGAAAACCACATAAAAGGTCAGTCCATTTAGCTGGTCTCCAGGTTGAGATTTAATCCTGGGAAATGCAAAATATGAAGTCTGAGTTCTGCCACAGTGTCACATTATAGCATGTGCACAATAAGGATGATATCTGGCTGTAACTTGATTACAATACAGAGAACTTGAATTACTGCATGACCAACCAACAGAGAAGGAAACAAGTAGCAGGCTACAAGTAATTGTTGCAGCTCAGAAACACAATGTATAGACCTGATGGGGTTTGAAGAAATTAACAAAAACTAAGATATAATGGTTTATAATATTGCACTGTTCATATAACTTCTGCCTTTCTTAACACCACTTTTAGTGGTCAGAAACAAGACTGAAAAAGTTTACATAAAAAATTGTAGATTTTAATAACTGTCATGTACTAATCTTTTATACAATTAACTGGCACATAACAAAATGGAATTTGACAGAAATTTTAATGTGCCCCCCCCAAACACACACACACACACACACATATATATATATATATATATATATATATATATATATAACTTACTTGGTGAGTAGTTTTAGAGATGAAACATGTGGACAGAAATGACCTCACTATTATGCATTTATATAATTTGTACAAAGGCTGATTAAAACCAGTTTTCTTGCACATGAGCTCACATGTACTGTACAATAGCTTATTTCACACATCAGACTTTCTCCTTTTAAAAGTACTTAGATGCTTACATGCATAGTTTCAAACTAGGGTGCAATACTGAATGACCCTGGACTTTAACTATGTCAAACATAGCAGAACATAATGATCTACATTAACTGATGTGCTATAGTTGTGATGCAGCTTGGGAAAGTGTTTACTCAAACCAATGGAAGGCAAAAGGGGCTTCAATGTGAAACAAGTTCTGTTCCAAGCCAAACACATTCCAAAACCTACAACAATACACCTACTCAGTCAATAATACAGTTTTCCTTTAAAAATGTATACCTGTGTAGATGGTCAAGAAATTCAACATTTTTATGGAACCCAAAGGTGCATAAGTGTTCATGAAAGTCCACTACACTAGGTTACATCCTGAGCCACTTGAATCCAGTCCAGACCCTCACACTACATTTCACTAGGATCCATTTTAAAATATTCTCTGATCTACAATTAGGTCATCCAAGTGATGTCTTCAATTATGTTTTTCTACCAAAATTTTGCATCTATTTGTTATTTCTCATTCTTCTTGATTTAAACGCCATAATGATACAAGGCTATGAATTATAAGTTCCACAGATGTAGAGAGCTTCTCGACCACCTGATACAAGAAAGACCATGTAATGTGGGGCTATGAACAAAAATATAGCACCTCTTAAAAACATAGCTTCAAATAAATGTGTTCTATGTAAAGGATTCATGGAATTAAAATACATGAATGAACAAGAGTTTCAGGAAGGAGTTACCACTAGATCATTCTCTAAGATTTTCAAATTGTATGTCTGACTACAAAACAGGCAAATGAAAATGGAGATAATTAGTTCCCAACGTACATAAATTAATCTGAATACAGATTACAACATTTCTAAAGTTTGCTAACTAGTTTACATGCAAGCAATGTAAATACAATCTCAACAAATAGAGAGTAATTTGTTGTGTCAAGAGAGAACATAACATCAGACAAGGTCAGGCAAATATTGTGATGAGGTAGAGGGGAAAGACAATGTAATACACTGATAAGGCAGTGGTTTTAGCTCAGGACTCATTCCAATACTCTCTGTGAAATTATAACAACAGCAAAGTAGTGTGTTATACATTTTAAGGTCAGATACATGTAATGGAAAATGGGAAAAGCATGGCAGTATGTTTCAAACAATGTTTAGGATTCCAATTCTACAATTCTGTTGGGAAGTGATTCTTGTCTGTCTGCGACATTCTGTAACTATACAACACTTTGTTAGGGAAAAACAAAAATTAAATTCAAGGATGTGGCACATCATCTTGAATGATCAGCTGAAGAAATAACAGAGTGAAAAATGACATTTTGTTGACACAAACAATCTCCAAAATAATGGAAATATTACCATATATTGATGGAGCTTATCAACAAAGAAGCCTTCATCACATTTAGTCACTTAACAAAACCTGAGATATATAGGTATATTACAACATTATTCTTTTTTCTTCTTTAAATTTCAAAACCAATCACATAATTCATATAATTTACATTCATATTATTTACTAGAGGATTGTCAGAGAAAAATTAAAGTTCAAAAGTTTCTTTTGCAAAACACACTACAGAAGTATAATTAATATTTTAAATCTTCAATCTGTTGATAATGAATAGTTTTTTTGCAGCAAAAGTTACTAAGAAATGCAGGAATAATTAATTCTTAAATCTATAAAACTGAATATTAGTACTCAGACCATTAATACAAACAATCATAGTAGGGCTTAAGACTATAAAGAAAGCCTTGTCCAGAGAGGTACATTTTCAAATCTTAATTCCAAAAGAGAATATACAATTTTCACTGACATTTAACACAAGCTGGGGGACAAATAATTTTGCAAACCACTGACAGATACAGACATATTCATGAACTCATTCAGGTCATTCAATACTTTGCTATGAGCAAATAAACATCTAAACATATAGTTCTTTATAATGAAGAAAGTAGAGCTGTCCCACTACATGCCATATATGAGCTTGTGGGGAGAAATGGTAGAGCTCCTACTCACTCTTAACCTCGTCACTAGATAGGGGTGAGCAGTCAGCGTCACGCCCTGGCCATGCTTTACCCCCAGGAAAGGACTCTTGTACCCACTGGACAGAAGGCTGGGTGGGTCCCGGAGGTGGTCTGAACACAGAGGTTAGATGAAAAATCCTCTGCCCACCAGGGATTGAATCCCTATCATCCAGTATGTAGTCAGTCACTATACTGACTGAGCTAACCCGGCTTAAATTTATTTATAAACACTTTAGAAATGAGAAAGAGTTTTAGATATTTCATGTTCCAAAGGTTTATGGCAATGTTATAACTGTCAATTGCCTAGCCAGGAAATAAACACAATGCTTTGGTGGCTGGCTTTGTGTTTTCAGGTAGAAGGAAAGGGAACCTATTCCCTGATGTCCATTTAATAAAGCTATTTCTTATCATTAGGCTGGCTCTGCATTCATCTTCAGGTAGGAGAGATATCTACACTGTGCAGCCCATTAGATAAAACTATGAAGATGAATAGAAAGCCAGCCTCTGATGTGCGGTACATTTTTTACATTTAGAAAATGTACGAAGTTCAACAAACATTCTCCCATGATTTTAAATATTTGACCTAGAATACTATAAATTTAGAAACAGTTATGAGCTATCAAATTTGCACTGAGAGAACAAAGACAAAACACTCCATCACTCCATTTTCATGAACAGAACACAGCCCATCTTGCTAGGACACATACACTGATCTCAAAGTGTAACATCTAACACAAAGAGAAAACCTAAGCAATAAAAAGATATATTACATACATAGGCTTCATTATGCAACAAATATGAGTGAATAATTGTATTTGAAGATATGTACTCAGCCAGGTATCAGTACTACAAAATGAGTTAACTTCTTAATACATGGACCTGTGACCATGAGTGACACATGATTTTGAATTTATTATTGCAGTTTATGTCAGCATCAGCGGATGACTTTCACAACATAGCATCAATGCAGAAGGGTCTAATACAGTTTTAAAAACTTGACTGTTTGGCAAAACTGCCAGACTAAGGCTAGTCTCACAGAATTTCTAGCCAGGTATGAATGTGTTAACAGAGAAACATATCCATTTCCGAACATAATCAAGAATAGCCCAGCGTCTTAGCTTTAGAAAATTACTAACTGTCATGTATCATACATGTCATGTTTTTGTTATTATTTTTGAGTTGTGATCTGTTCAGTTCAATCTGCAATCTGGTTCCAAACAGTCACTTGAATGTTCCCTTCTGCCTCTGAATGCCCATGTTGATTCTAATTATGTTGCACCATTCAAATTACAGTTCAGCATAGACCTTCAGTTACACACAACCCATGACAGTGGTACTCAAACAGCACAATCAGCTAAGGCTGACAGAAAAGTTCTTTATTACAACTGCTTCTGCAACATGTTCAAGTTCTTAGAGTATCATTATCACATGGATGACCTTGGTACAGTTTTACCAAACAACAGGGTAGAATCTGATAGACAATTTGAAACATAATTAATATTGAACCAAGTAATGCCATGGTGTGATTACATTTGACATCAATGCCTATTCTGAAAATTCAACTGAAATTGTTAAAAAAACATATTGCTATTGTTAAATTAGTTCCCACATTCAATGGTGTATGTCCCATCGAACCTGTTCTTCTAAATGTAAACACTCTGACAACATTGAGTAAAGCGTTCATGTAATTTCTCGGTTCTCCAATTAGTTCATCTCTCTTATGCATGGCTATTAACCATGGTAAAGAAAATTTAGATTGGGGTTTTCTGGGTTATGATGCTGTGCAGCCACATAGCTCCCGTATGTGGTAACCACCTATAAGAGTACGTAACATCATAATCCAGAAGACCACAATCCAAATTCTCTTCAAATTTTATTCTCAAATACTGTCAAACTATGCATGCTTTATCTATAAATAAGAAAAGAAGTTTCACTCTCATATGAGAGATAACATAATTTTGTAAGATTTGAGGTTTTCACAGCGGTGAGTATGAAGATTTCTGTCTTCTGAGTTGTTGCGCTGTGTAGATTGGTCGATGTTAACCAATGTTTCAGAGGTCATACTGCCTCCATCATCAGGGTGATGAAGCGATCAGTCTACACAGCGCAACAACCCAGAAGACAGAAATCTTCAACATAATTTTGACTTTTCCATCTCTTCTAAGCTACAAGTAGGAATCTGTATATTATATCTGAATGTAGTTTGTAGGGGTTGGGAAAATTAACTTTCAGATATCACCCTATGATACGAATTTGCTATGCTCCACCATATCCATTATAATTGACCTCATACGAACAAGGAAATATTAGCTAATCGACACTGAATTGCTTAGATAAAAGAATTTCTTTCATTAGGCCTGCAGACCAACATGACTTTATAATAATTTCCACTTCTTCAAATAAATTCTCACACAAGTATTTGATGTATGTGTATGTGGTTATGCAAAAAAGGCCCAATGCAAGGTTAGGTAAAAAAGGATTATTTTTGATGTTTATGCCAACATCCTGTCATACATTTCAGACAAAGAACCTGATGATAGCTCACAAATTGGAGATTTTTATGATATTCACGTCTGTTCAGTTACAGTACATAATATATCCTGAGAGAAATCACCCCCAGAAACAATACCAGACAATCATCTGCTAGCCAACAATAAAACTGAACCTGCAAGTGCAAAATAGAAGCATACTTTTCTTCACTCTAGCCTTTCAGGTAGAACAGAATTAATGGCTGGGAAATGAAAAATTTAAATCTTAAAACAAGTTGGTGTGAAATGTGATAATGCATGGTATTTAAACATGGCATATGAAAATATTTAAGAAAATATGTAACCTGAACAATGGAGTGTTTAAGTACCACTGATGTAAAAATATTTTTACTGAACATACACACAGTTGTCATGTGTTTTATAAACAAATTACATAACAATCACATAATTACTGACTTGGTAATAAATAATCTTTTCAATAAATAATAATACAAACTCAATACTCACTGTACATAATGAATTCAGATAAATCCACAGATGTGTAAATTATGATGTTACAAGTTCTGAGAGGTCAAATATGTTGACATTTTCAAAATATTGCCTACTAGGTTACCTACAGCTCAAATTGTGTATAATTTCATATACCACAGCTCCTTCAAATGATGATAAATACATTCAGAAACAAAAATAAATTGTTGTGTGTTCTGCACTTGTGCAGAAAATGAATGTACAATGGAGAGTACATGCTCCTCTATACTCATGTTTATTCTATGACATTATTCAACAGATTGACAAAATTTTGTACTTTGGACTGCATAAATTATAGCAAAAACTTCCTCTTGTCTGTATGTTATATAGAACAAATCAAAATTAACAATTGCTAAATACTGTAAAATACATATTTTACCAAGTTTAACTTTTATTCTGAACAGTTTTTGACACAATATGTACTTATGAAATTAATTTATAATTGAACAAAGTATACTACCTTAATTATTGATTAGCTTTGTTCACAACAGAATTTTTGTCTTTATGCACAGTAGTATTTTCATTATTAACTTTGCTAACAAAAGATGTGTGTCTGAGCAACAAATCAAACGAGGATGCAAGTTACAAACACTGCATTTGAAAAACATGTTTATTTCAAAACAAAATACCTCTCACATTAGGTCGGCAGAACATTGCAGGTTCTGAACATAATAAAGCTTTAGAACAGTTTATTTTTTAAAATGAATTTTCACATATCAATAATTTTCAAAGAGCTGTCTTATCTCAGAACTTGGGTTTCTTACACATCTTTGGGTATGTATAGAAAACAGTAATAAATATAATAAACTCTAAAGATTTAAAATACATGTACACTTATTATCTCCTCTTCTTTTTTGCTCTGCGACTTTTCTTGTTTGCCCCTTGTAATGCAGTGATACTTGTGGCCTCTCCACTGTCTGCCAGTTCATCATCAATACCATTATTATCATCATTCAACTGAGAATAATCCTCATTACCTGCAGTTACGTTAAAGCTTTTTGATGTGGCAAAAGTGCTCAGAAATCCACTGGCAGTCACCATCTTTCTACGAGAAGTTTGATCGCTACTGTGGGACTTACTTAAATTCATGGTAACTTTATCTACATCTTCATCATTATAATCATCTACATCCTCTGTCCCCTTCTCAGATTCAAACCCTCTGTAAATGTTTGTATCTGAAGCTGTCTCAATCTGCATCTGATATGGGGAACCTTCGACAATGTCTCTCCAAGATTGCTGAGGAGATATTTTCAGTTCTTCCAGCTTCAACAAAACAGTCTCTGAAATGGCTGGGACTACAGTTTCTCTAACTGGAGACCTGTCTCTATTTGTGGATGACTCTACATTGCTCCACAACTGTTGAGGAGGAACATAGATGTCATCCAATGTCGATCTGAATATAAGGTTCTCCTGACTGCCTCTATCACTATCTGCTTTGAGCTCAGTATTGCCACTGTAGGATTTCTTCTCAGAGACCTTTCTTGTTCTATTTTTAGAATTTTCTTCAATAGCCGTCTCCAATACTTGTGAGCTCCAAGTCTCTTCTTCAGACTTCTGAAGTGATTCAAAATCAGAATTTCTGGTAACTTCATGCAAAGCATGCATTTCAGTTCCAAAATGGTACTCATTCAATCCTTCATGCAATACTGAAGAACACAACTTATGAGGTTCGATTTTTGGTGCTGATATCGATGAGGTGCCCAATTTATCAGCTGCATTTCTGTTATCACCACCACCTGACACACCAATAAAATCATTATCTTCCAGCAACATGCACTTTGACTTTTTACTTTTTTTATTTGTTTTATTAATGTCATGGTCACCCACAGCACAACTGCTACCAAATTCATCCAGACTTCGTCTTATTTCCTTCTTGTCCTCTGTGTCCAGGGCACCTGACATGGGAACAATATCCATCAGCATAAGTTTTGAAACAGGGGTTCCATCACCTTTTCCGTCTCCATCAACAGAAACAAGGCATTTATCCTTCACAGACATCTTATTACTCTTGTCAGCAGTACCTGTAACACTTGTGGCCTTGCTCTTCATGTTCTGTTTGGAACTCTTCATTTCTGAGACTTTCATTTCATCACACTTTAAGGTTTCTTCACAAAATGCATGCTTGTCAGGCCTGGGATTTTTCTGTAATTTGAAGTTGTCTTGAAAACTTGGTTCATGTGTAATCATGCTTTTTGGTACAAATGATTTAGGTTTACGACTTACGTTATTTCCATCCTTAACATTTAATGATATCTGATTTCCTGATTTTACAATTTTTACCTCATTCTCTTTCTTATAAGTATCATTTACAACTTCTACCGCAGTATCACTGGTTTTTGAAGGTAAGCATTTTTGGTACTTAAAATCTGACTCAATCCTGTCCATTTTTCTCTTCTTGCAGTCCTTCTCCGATATACTTTCGAACAAAGCAATAGGCCCATTATTCAATGTACAAGTTTCCCAAGACACCATTATTTCTCCACGTTCTGTTTTCCTTGCTGTAACATTATGCTCTTTCTTGTCTTCTTCCACAGGGCACTTATCATCATCTTTTTCTTCATCTTGAAGTTTGTTACTGCATCTTTCACAAGAAACACATTGTGTATTATTTTTACCTTTCTTCTGTGCTCTAATTTCTGCTTCTTTGTTCTCAGACTTTGATGGCCCATACCCTTCTCTCTTCAAAATGCATGCAGGCATTGACACTGCTGGCCACCTGACAATGTCATCCAAAGAGGGAAGATCATTCCTGTTGCATCTGTGGAGCAGTGATTTTACCCCATCCTCCTCTTCAGCAGATGACTCGCATTTGCTTGGTACAGTTACGCTGAAATCTGAAGCCTGTGAAGTGTCCCAATCCTCAGAAGGGAAAGACACTGTAATAACAGTTCCCACTGGATTCACAACTTTTTGGATGGGATTTGAATTCTTCTTTCCTAGCTGAGCACCATGTCGCATTTCAACATTCATTCTTCTCCCTTAAAAAAAGAAAAAGCCAGAGGCAGGTTTTTTCTATGTGTATATTAAAGTAAGAAAGAACAAAAAATAACTTTCAGTGTTATATGGGACAGACTCATGACACATTTGCCTTGTAATGATGACTGCACAAGTTGAGTAATCGCTGATCAAGCACCAAATATCACGTCTCTGAATTTAAGTGTTAGTGAA
The DNA here is from genome assembly GCF_000696155.1 of Zootermopsis nevadensis. The sequence continues at coordinate 615,557 of NW_019059962.1, read as the reverse complement.
CAGGGAACAAACAGTGAAACATTTACTTTGTGGTCATATCATTTAAATCCAAACATGAACCAGATGAAAGGTCTTACAGGGTGAATTCTGGTTCCTCAAACGCTGACTCTGGCTAAATCTTGTGTGTTTGTTTTATTTTTAACATTTATATTAACTTGCAACTTCATTTAGCCAGTGTGCAATGCAATAAAAGCTCTGGCACTCTCAAATAATCTGACATATCATTCACACACTGTTCACTACATGTAATGATCAAACACGTTGACCCTTTAACATTCAATTGTAACTATACATACAATCTGGTCTAACAATCAATAATACTATATTTTTCCCACAGAGTGTATATAATTCTCCTTAAATAGTTTTAACCAACTGATCTTTGTAATAATGGAAGCAGAGATTGAATGTTTAAACATTATTAAGATAAGCTTTGGCTTCAATGGGTTAAAAAAACAAATGCTTGACTTCTGATTAGCTGAATGACTCAATGTGAATAGTTGATCACAAAATATTAAAAATACATTTAAAAATATTCTTTACTACTACATTAATTAATAAAGGAAAATGAACCTGCAATGTTCATGCTACTTTACTGTGAACTGAGAAAGACAGGTTTAAAGTCAAATGTACACTCTATAAAATGTGTCTTGAAATCCAGACTTTATGCTTAAAAAGTGTAGCTAATTGTTTTGAAAAGATAAATTTAAAAAAAAAAATGTATTCATAATACCATCAAAGCAAAATATGATCACATTTTGGAGACTAAAATTCAGAGAAAGATAACAGTTACTTGGGCTGCATTCATGAAAAACGTTTTATAACATAAAACTGACAGATAATAACAATATACTTTGTTAACCAAATTTAGAATTAAAAATGACTACTATAAACATGAGGCCATTACATTGAGAAAACAGATAATATTACATATTTCAAAAATCAACATTACAAATTACTCTAAAGGTCTATAATGGAGACGTTATTAAACCGATGCATATTAATAGATATTTTCCTTCATCTTTAAGTTAAAGAAACCCACATTCATGTTTCTGTCATCAGATGAAACTGTGCAAACAAATGTGTTTGGTCAATGGAAAAGGCTAAGTTTGTATAATTTCTTCTGAAGATGGAAGCAGAGCAAGCTTTTGAAATTTAATTTTTTTAAACTCTAAGACAAAGGAAGATGTCCAGTAATATGAATCAGTTTAACATTAAGAATATTATAATAAAAAATACCAATCATGCCATGCACATAAAGCCACAAACTAGTAAGCAGTAAGGAAAAAAAATGCAGATTCAAAAAAATAAAATTTTACTACTTATTCAGGATCAGTTAAATTTCCTGTGGCTGCTGCATCTTCAGGACCCACATAAACCACATATTTATTACAACTTGACAATTCGTAAGCTAAGGATGGACTAAAATTTGTATACAATAATTACTTGAGATTAAATACAATAAGAGAAATGCATTTAAAAAAACCTGCAACTGTACAGGGAGAAGTGACTACTTACTACAAAGATGAGAGTACAGGAACACAGAGTTGCTGCAAGAAATAAAATCTTCCCTTACCTTTGTTTTGATGAAATGTGCCTGTACCTTAACAGATCAGAAATGTATAACAAGAAGTTCCAGGAAGTGCTCATTATACTTCCTTTTCTTCAAATGTTTCAATACAAATGGTGATGAGTGGTAGTAATCAGTTCTATTACCTTTCATGAAGGACTGCTCCATGGGATAAGTTTGCGATTAATTTCTGTGCATAACTTCAACTAGCACAGATTTTTACTACTAGTATGTTACATACGTTAGGTACAAACTCAAAGTTCCACATTATCACTATATTGGAATTGTTAAATTTCACGTCTACCTAAAATGGTTTACCGGTTATCACCATCAAACCTAAAGCTAAATGCAGACACTGTCGCCAGAATGTTGTATTATACATAAATGAACAGCATTAAAAGATGCATACTTTTTAAGTTTCATTTCTGCACCTAATTGTAGGACTCTACATTAAGCAATGCCAAACTGCTCCACCTCAGAAATTCACAGTGACATGCTGATATTACTGATGGCAGAAAATTAAAAAGTACAAAGGCAGGGCTATCTCTAGTGGCATGACATTTGTAACAAATTAATAAAATAAAAACAAGAAAAGGAGACCAAAAATGCTCTTGTTTACAGTTGTGTTAACTTGTACACTGTTAACAGCTTATATAATCTCCTGAATCTGACCATGAAAACAGGAACCCCCAGGATTTGCGTTGGTATGGGCTGAGCTTCCATATTCCTCTCATGAAACTGCAGACATAATTGCTGCTTCTTTCTCGTCATCATAATATCATATTTGTGCTACAATGAGGAATGATAAAAATGTCTGGATTGGATTTCTTTCTTTATACTTACTGCATTTAGCAGCTGTTTCATTCTGTCCCCTCCAGAATAGTTCCTTAATGATCTGACACTGTAAATTCAGCGATTCTGCCATAGCTGAAAGCATCTACTGGAAAACCTGTGTTTTGAAATCTGCAAGTCAAGTCCACAATTTCATAAAATCTCTTCCTTGGAAATACTGATTGGTTTCAAAAAAGAAAATCACACAAGACCGAAACTGGAGAATATGTAGGTGGATGACAACAGTCATGTAGTTTCTGGTGAGTAATTCATAAACAAACGAAGCAGAGCCAGCAAAGAAACCAATCTCATGTGTACCATTTGTCATGATGTTTCCACTATGCATCTGCACACAGATCCTCTTATGTAGAAATGTTTGTTGATCTGGAGTTTGTTCCTATAGGATAAATTTCTAACACACAATCCCATCTGTGCTGAAAAAAATTATAAACAGGATCTTCATATTTGAACTCTTAACAACTCTTCAAAGTTGGAATTATTTTCATTGATTCCTCTTCAAAGTAAGTTGTAATATGTAGTTTTCTGTAGTAGTTTTTCCTAGCTTGAAACAGAACCTGATGAATCTGAATTGTTCTTTAAGACTGTTATTTATAGGAGAAGGGAAAAATGTACCAACATGTTTGTCATTTAAATTAGAGAATCCCACACCATGTCCAAAACAACAGTTAAGATTCCAAAAACAATCCCCACTTTTTCTATGAATAAATTTCTCTAATGACTCATTTTTTATTAAGCTCTGAAATCCAAACTTTGTTAACTACCACACACACTATGGCAGTAGAACTGAAAGATTAATCACTAATACCAAAGCACACTATTCAACACAATCTTGAGCCAGTTCCATCCACCTTTCATCTTTATGAACTACTTTCATATTATCCATCTTGATATTATCCTCTTATCTCCTTTTTGGTTTTCTATACTCACCACTTTCCAAGAATCTTCACTTCTTAATTTTGTACAGATTCTTTGTCTTCCTTATCATAGCCAGATGTCCTGTCCATTACAGCCACCTAATTCCAATATCTTAACAATACTAGAAGACGTATAAATTACGAAGTTCATAGTTAATAGTATTTGATTGTATTGACGGAATAACTATGTGACAGAATATTAGCACAGAGCACAATTACAAGATTATATTTATTTCTATTAAAAAAAAACATAATCATGATGTATGAGACTGCTCTAATACAAAGCATCTGTTAGTGGGTAACTCTGCAAACAATAGTAGTAGTACCTAATTCTGCCATTATGTGGCTCCACCAAAATGTAATTACGCTGCATGTGATTATGGCAAAAGTCAATGCATATTAACTATGAATACAGCAGAAGAAAGGAGACAAAAAAGGTGTAAATAACAGTGAAGTTACTGCACAAAAGTTGATAGGACTTTGTTATATGTATAGCAAGTAACAAACACAAAAGAAACTCAGAGGACATCCATTTAGCCCTTGCACATTTTTAAGATTGTCTTCCTAAAGCTGCAATACAACATTCATAGCTAGAACCAGTCTTGCAGTTCACATCAATATGTCTGAGTTTAGTTATTTCACATGTTTATGCTTATGAAAAGGTCAAATTATGGTCTTCTATCTTTTTTATACAGTTTATTTGCTGACTGAGTACAATGTGTCTAAGTCACAGACATGTGATGTATTATAATTTTGAGTTTTTCAGTTTTTAAACTATGTGGTTCTGAATATGTCCTGTCAGTATCACACAGTACTAATGTTAACACTTGTTACATATTAATTACAAAATATGGAAAAGACAATAAGGAAGTTATGGCTATTTTGAGTTTTGTACTACGATTTGTATTGGAAAATGACAAATTATCAATAAACCGAACAACGAAATACACGGTGTTCACACTGAAAAACTTCACCCAGCTGTCTGTTACTCATTATATACAAGAAAACATTCTAGTTTAAGATGCTGATATAAGTTCACTCTGGACATAAGCAATGATTTAAAGACCTGCAGCCAGGTGCAATAGTTGGTCCACAGAAATAATAGTTTTAAATCAAAACATGCTGAACAAGAACTGCATATCAATCAGTACTGCACAGTTTCTAAATAAAATGGTTTCATGCTTTCCATTACAAACAGGAATATAAAATAGTTACCTGTATCACGTATTGGTACGCCTGGACTCTCCATCATGGCATCAGCCAAATCCTCACGCAACTGGGTCTCTCCAGGCCCGGCTGAACCATCTGAATCAGCCCCATCTGCTCCGTATGTTTCAAGAAGTCTTGGTGACTGTTCGTAACTACCTGCACCAGACAGGTGAATGTTCTTGAACACCACATCAATGGGATCTAAGCAGAGTTCAATAACATCTGCTATCTGACAGACAGAGGGCAGGAAGCATGACAGATGTAAAGAAGGAAAGGAAATAAGAAATAAAAGTATAAAAGAAAGAAAAGAAGGAAGAACACATTAAAAAGAAAGGAATTGTAAAAAAAGCATGTGAGCAGATTAGTAACCACCAAGATTGATATGTTTTGTGTTTTCCATGAAAATAGCTTGCAGCCATACTGCAGCAAGGAGCAAAAACAGTCACTTCCTGAAATGAAGTCTTGCCAGTGTCTAAAGAGGTGAGATCACTTTTACGTACTTCCTGATCCAGATTCTATGAGTACAGGCACAACAGGGCGGGAACTGCTGCTGATGGGCATGTTAACGGGATTGGAGCGTGCTGGGCGTGATCCAGATCCTACTCCAACCTCAACAGCTTCCAACTCAAGCAATGACAATGGAACCCTGAAAAGAACAGTACTTTAAGGAGCAGTCCTTGAGGAGATAAAAGTAGATCAGCTGGTGAAGAATCTCCCAGCCTGTTATGGAACCTGAAGATTCTTTATGTTGTTCATGACAGCCTGCCACTGGACCGTATCCTGGGCCAGATAAATGCACTCTGCCCTCACAACATATTTACATAACAGCAATATTAACCCTATGAAGTTGAAGCTCATCTAAATAGCATTTAAGAATTAAGTTGGTACTGCTAAGAAAACACTACACAAAGATCAACTAGTGTCATGCTGTTCAAGGACATAATCGCAGTTTACACTCAGAATCACAAGAAATCCACACATACAAAATGAAGAGTTACTGATTGTTGAAATAGGTGAAAAATCAAATTACCAATGGGTTAATATTATCCTCCCACCTATACACAGCCCCTTTTTTTGGTGGAATCTTCTTTTCAGAATATAAACTATTTTTTTGTAATTGTCAGTTCTTATGATAATATTCTCCTCCATGTTGAACACTTTGACCAAACAACAGACACAATTTACTGTTAATACAGGTTGATCAGCAAGAGAGCAACAGAGTTCAGGCATAGGCACTTCCAGCACAGCTACAATGTGGTATCAACAATATTAATATAATTCCATATTGTTACTAACCCACTCACAGCTGAGTTGTATGTTTTGAATGTGAACTGAGGTCCCATCCAAAGCCTCCTGTGAGGCCCTGCATGAGTCACAATCTCCACCTGCGACAGCCACCTCTCATCCGTCTCAGAGTCATCCTGTCTAAACTCACAGCTGGAAGTGGTTGGCAAGTGATCTGGCAGTACCATCAGAGGGTTGGTTGGGGAGAGAGGAGGCTGCAGCTCACTAGAGTTTGATGGACGCAGAAGCATCCACTGAGCTTTTGGCTGAACATCCAACTCAACGGCCGTGTCATCACATACCTTCTCTTTGGGTATTCCTGAACATGAACAAACATCAGTATTCTTCACTGTAACCAGAGTCTGTAAGTTAAAGCTTACGTGCAGGAAAAATAACTGTAAAACACTATGGAAATGGACCAAGATAATTGCAAATCTGGAAGGACAGAACCAGACAAATAAAGAAGAAATTCACTGAACAAAAATGTGATTTTCATCTTCAGAATACTTGCGTTGTATCTTATGTGCAGTCCGGCTTTTTGTGCATGCTGCTAAACTGTTAACAAGAGACTTAAATTCTGGCAGGCAACTCTGTAACACATGGGTTTAAATCACGTTTTCCCATAATAAAGTTTAAAAGGTTTGCAGAGTGACAAATTCTGGGAGAATGGCTTACCTGCTGCATGTCGGGGTTCTAGGTCATACTCTATGAGGTTTCCATGGCACGCCATCACAAACAGTGAGTCAACTGCTCGTTTATGAGCCTTAGCAGATGTCTCTCTTGGCACAGTTGGAGATCCAATAAGCCAGGCGCGTGGTGGAGCAAAGCATGCTGTAACTTTCAGTGGTATTCCTCCTAGTAGACCATCATCTGAAGAAGACTGAGTTCGACCAAGTGATCTCATTGAGGGATTACGATGGTATGGCTGCTGTAAAGCAGGGTTCATAGAGGTGGGGGTAGAAAGTACCGTGTGGGTGGTGGGCTGTCGTACCTGGGCAAGTGGCAAGATCACAGTAGGGTGAGAATAGGGTGGGAGGCGAGGGTTGGGGTATGGCAATGCTGGAGGGTTTGATACAGTCACAGAAACAGGGGTGGGTATGGGGCTGTTGCGCCCATCAGCCATGAGGCCAGCACTGCGATGAAATCTGGATAGCCGATTCACAACGTGTGGTGTAGCGTGTGTCCGAATACCAACAGGACCTCCATATGGAGTGATAGGAAACACATGAGTTGTTCCCCTGAGTGTGCTAACTGCCACCCAGCGACTGTCTGCTGCAAATGCAATGTCCTGCACCTGTAACATGAAGCAGCAAAACATATTTTATTACCTGTTCAATGTCAGACACAGTAACTCTCCACAGAATAGCTGTAGCCTTTAGGTAGGAGATTTTTTTTGACGTAAATACATCTATGAGGAAGGGTCATTCGGCAAAAAAGTGTTATGAAAAAGTGTAACTTCATTGTTATGTTACCTAGGAAACCTCATCTGTTTACTTGGCATTGTTTTTACCTATAAAACATTACATTACCTTACATTACATTACCTTACATTACTTAACATTACATTCAGCTACCACAGACCCATTTTAAGTGTAACTAATTCAAGTTGATTAAGCAATGTCTTAATCAAATATATCTCAATTGTAAAGCATGTATAAAGGAAATATTTAGAATAAAGCCAATTTATAAACTTCCTTTCTGTATAGACGTATTTACGTCAAATTCTCCGGAACCGTGGTTCCACTACCACTTTTTTGTTTGTTTTCGATGACAGGTTTCTCTATTAAAACAAACCTCTTTCAATTTGTTCTCCACCATATCCAACCAAATTTTCAGTCCACTTCCTATATTAAATAAAGAACAAGAACAAAACTAGGCTTATAAAATCAATGTGATGTGTGTGTGTGTGTATCAACTTTTGAGCCAGTTCACCCATTTGATGAAATGTTAAAATCATTACAAACCTTGGCTGTTGTATCACCCCTATGCAATATGTACAAGTGGTGAACAGCTGCTAGTGATGATCCACCTGGATGAGGATGGATGCGGAATACATGAAAATCATGGCCACGCTTATCAGCTGTCAGAAGAAGCATTCCTGATGGGTCAAACGCTAATGCCACAATGGGTTCACTATGGGCCATGAAATGGGCAATGATATCTGAACTACAGCTCCCTCCAATTATGGAATCACCTGATTTTAATTCATCTTCACAGCCAGAAGGTAAACCTCCCTGTAAGAGCAGAAACAACACACCACTGATATCCACTGACTCACCCACTGCAAATATATTTCTACAGCCTTCAGGAAGGGAGAGTGGGAGGTTAGTTTCAAACATATTTAGCAGCAGAAGAATTAACAAGCTTCATGATGTATCAACCATAGTGGAACACTAACTGTCACATATACTTGTGAATACTTCCAAACCATGTTTACAAAAGAATACTGTGGCAATGTTCTTTGACTTTCTTGGTTGTTACAACAGCAGACTGTACTTAACTTTATTTTTAAAATATAATCAATATGAACATAAGAACAACTTGATAAATTCTAACAAGGTGATCAAAGGGAGGACTGGGAAGGCCCTGGAAGGAAGTGGCCACGACCTTCTTCATGACAGAGAAAACCTCTGTAATGATAAATGACTTCTGGACTAAAAATTAAATCTTGTACTTTCATAACATGAAGCAGGAGTGCTCACTACTCAGCTGCAACATTCAGTACCTGAAACTCAACAAATGTATTTGAAGTTGACAATTTGAATTGGCATACTTGAGCATCCAAGATGGTGACAATGCCTGGCTGGATGCTGTCTGCATTTCCACTCAAGATGGTCCCAACTTGGTGTCCTACCACTGGTCCTCCAACACAACCCACAATTCCTCTCTGCATGCCCACGCCAGCTGCACCTCCAGTCAAGCTACTGGCCACAGTCTCGCCTAACTCACGTAATCCTTTCCCAAATGACTTAGCAGCATGTAACACAGTTGCAGTGTAGGACTGCACACCTTCACCCTCCATCCCACCTGATGATCGACGAGAAGGCATTAGCCTCCTCTCAGAGTATGCTAACCTGAAACCAGTCAGGGTAAAGTATGAACTTACTTCCTTTTTTGTGAGGCTTACACAAGTGTTTTCAGCTTGTTTTATATTAGTAACACATTTATTCACCTACCCACACTATGCTTCAATGATAAGAATATCTCAATCATATATTACACAGTAGCTTCAATTTGAGAAAAAGAATTAAATGGGTTTTTGGACAGATGTTATTTATGAACAAATTGATAAAGCAAGCAAACAACCAACCAGCTAATACATTAGTAAACTACCTAGTAATCTAACTAGAATATCGCTAATACTGAAATCCACTACTGGACACAATCCACGTTCCTATTGGAACTGAGCTGCATTGAACACTGAAAACTGCCCAAAAGAATGTTTAAATTTACTTATGCTACACAAAATGTTAAATTCTGTTGCCTCAGAACCAGTAATAGAAATGACAGAAACATTCAGGATTACAAGGGCTTCAGAGCTGCAGAATGTTACAAACTGGCAGTCAGTAATATTGAAAATTCAATGAAATTGATAATTACTGTGCACTAAGAAAACCTGGTTTCTACTGTTGAATAAAAAGTTTCTTAAAACTGAACTTTATAACATAGGAACAAATTATGAATTCATTATAGAAAAATGCTGGATGAGAAATGATTATAATAATGATGATAAAGATGACAACAACAAAAATATTGATATTTATCCCTTACCACAATAATTTTAATAAAGGTTAAACATGTTATTTTATTTTTATATTTCCATGGTTACAATTTTTGTTGTACAAAAAGCAATATACATTCACTATAAAGTTCTGAAAGGTAACAGGAGAGGTCTGTCTGTTTTGAAATAAGCTATTTTATTTTTAGCATTAATGGAATAGCTAATAACAAAATACTTTCTACCTGTTGTCCTGAATGAGTTTGAATGTTTATAATTTGCAAGAGTGTAAGCACTCCAGAACTTACCAGCGACTTCCTAATGTGACAGGGTTTGGGTTTGGACCTGGACAGGGGTAGCATGTAGTGACAGTCAGACGATCTTCGAGCGTTGAAGCATCAAACACTGCAATTCTTTCAGAAAATGTAACAACAACTGATCTTCGATTCGCCAGGACATCACTAACCGGATTCTTAAATTTAATGCTCTTCACCTAAAGAAAGAAAAAGAGGAAAAATTGAGTTCTTGATCATGAAATAACCCAAGGTTTAAGAAATCAAGATCAGAAACAAAGTTCACTGTGTGGATCATATTATGTGATGTTTCTTCTGGGGAAGAAGAATAAGAAGGGGGAAAAAAAATGAAGATGAATGAGGATGGTCTTACTCAGATGCTGTCAATATAAAAAAGCAGGTTAGCTGAGGCAGATTGGGCATGCTACATTACCTTTAATTAATAAACCTGAAGTGGAATGAGGATTTGGGAGATAAAATGAAGGTAACTGGATAAGAAAGCTGTAAGGAGCAGGAGAGGGAAGAATGAGAAAAAGAAAGCAAATAAGGTGAAGCAGAGTGAGGAGAAAGGGAAGGAGTTAAAACAGGAAGTGGAAGAGGAGAGAAAAGAGAACAGGACAGAAGATTAATGGGAAAGCAAAGCAGAAGAAAAAGCATGATTAGGATGAGAAGAAAGAAAAGTAGATGTATGTATATTCTGATTTTCCAAGGAAGGAGTTTATGGAATGATAATGTTTGGAAACCAATGCCACAGTAGCATTGCACGGCATACTTTAAATATGAAAGAAGCTAGACAGTCTGCACCAGGATGAAAGAAATAATTATTAATATCAACAAAATTATCATAAAAAGACAAAACTGGCAGTAGGTTTTAACACACCTGATCTCCACCTCGAAGGGAAATGAAGCTTAGAGAACAGAACTGTGGTGAAGGTCCACCAGCACAGTCACACATAGCCACCAGAGGTCTCTTGTGAGAGAATGCATCAGGAGTAGAAGCATCAGTACCTGGTGTGGGAAGTATACGTAGTGTTCGCACAACTCCTTGTCGCCATGACAGAACTTCTGTTGCCTCGCCACATGCAGGTATTGCCCAAACCTTCAAAACATAAAAAAAATTAATAGATGTTCTTCAGATGGCTCCTATGTAATATCAAAGAATATATGTCCAATTCCATGGCCTCTGTAAGAGTTTTGTAACATGGAACATTTTATGGCAAAGAGTTATTAGCACATAACCAACCCAAAGATGAAGGAGACAAAGCATGCATACAAAATTTTGGTGAGGAAACCTTGGAAAACACCTACTTTTAAGGAGACATGAGGATAACATCAGGATAGATCATAGGGGAATAGATAGTGAGGATGGGAAGTGGATAAAAATGGCTCAACATCATGTCCAATGGGTCATTTAAGTATCAAAGGTGTTTAAACTTTTGATTCTGTTACTGGAGAGTTAGTTCATTACTAAGACATTGACACTGACATTTATTGAGTTTATTGGTGTTGACAAATTTCAGTCAGACATAACTCCTTGGTCTATGAATGAAAATATATAACTTACCACAGTTTAATGTGGAGATAATATCACTTTCATACAATGCCATATTAAAGGCATATCAAATGCAGAACTTGCCCTATGCACCATACCAATGATAAAATACACTGATGGCCATTTTATAGCAACAAACATTTCTTACCAGATTGATCAGTGGGGAAACTAGGAAAGAAAGGGTGTAGTTATGATTGGCAAGCAGGGAAATGGTAAAACTGGAACAATGTTATCTGATTTTGCATGGATGTTGTCACTGGAAGTAAAGACCCATAACATAACAAAGTCTATTCTTGATGCTATGTGCACCAAACAAGCTGCAGTTGATAATTCATAATACAGTTAAAGTTAACAGCAAATAATGTACCGTACCTGCACTCCACTGCCATATCCCAAGACTAAGAGTAGTGGAGGGGTACTGTTTCGATCATCAGCTGAATCAGGATACAATGCAGGGTCATTTATGTCTCCATACTCAAACCTTGCCCAGGTAATGGTTTCTTTTCCCTCGCCTGAAGGAGAGCTGGTATAGGCCTGTAACATAATTTAATGGTGAAAAGAAATATGTGCAAAACTGTTGGCATTATGGCCCAGCATTAACAATGTATGAAAAGGACAAATGCTGTCCTCTTGAAAGTGACTATACTAAAGTAAATTTGAAATTCTTTAGAACACATGCATTTGTTTACCTAATTTTGCAGTGGAGTCTCACCTAAAACACCAAATTTATGTAGAAATACTTTTATAAGTCCAGTAATCTTTATCATATGTGCATCACAGCTTATGCATGATTCAGCTGACCACATCACACAAGCAAACTGGTAACTCCAAAAATTTAACTCCAGAGGTAATGTCTGGCAGACAGCCTCATATTATGGGGGTTTAATCCCCTATTCTTGTATGATAAAATTTAATAAACATGGAAATATTTACTTCAGAAATTCATATCTGGACTAGTGCACAGGACCTGTCATACGATCAACTCTAACCAAAGTCAGACTTTATTATTTACCCAAAGAAATTTCACAGCTGTGTAATTTTCAATATGGGAAGTGCAGATTCTTTGATATTGAATCCATGAAACAAAGATATCTTGTTACAATGATCATTACTCAGCTTCACAAGAAACTACCCTCCTTTTATGGAAAACAAACAGTTAATAGCATATTCACATGCTCCTGTCACTGGCCCTATCCTGAGCCACTTGAATTCAGTATACATCCCTACCCTATTCAAGATAAATTCTAATATTATCCTTCCACCTATGCCCAGGTCTCCCAAGTGGTCTCTTCCCTTCATGTTTTTGTACAGTTAATTGTTTTAGGTTTATTGTTTCTGATGTCACTGTTTCACCTACTGTTTAACTGAAGAAAAAGTTTGATTGAGTTGCCTTCTTCAAGTTTATAAAGTATATCCAGTTTCTGTTTTATCACTATAAACATTTTGTAGACATCCTCTGGCACTAAATAACTATAACTGCAGCAAATGTAACCACTTGTTATCTGAGGTAAATGTACTGGAATGCCTTTGAAAATGAATGCAGTCACTTACCCTTGTAGTTGGCATGGAATTTTAATGTTTATATTCAGACATTTGTGTGAAGCTCATGAAAAAATGAAAATACATAACAAAATGGTGATGACTTGGGAAGTTTGCTGTGTGGTAAAGTCAATCTCACAATTACAAGATTCCTGAAGGATATCACTGGTCTTAACAATAACTACCAGAACAATTCCTTAAAATATTGGGTCATAAATAAAATCCTGTACTTTGAAGTGTTATATAATTTTAATTAAGAAAGTGGTGCTTTGCTTAAATGCCACTCAAATGTCAGAGAGCTTGCAAACTTTACAAATAACTTCCTACAGGCTTAACTGTAACCACCACTGCCGCACAGCAAACACCAAGGCAATACTGTGTCTGGCCATACACAGTTGGGCATGGCTGAAATAACAGTTTTAATGATAGCAGCAGTTTATCCTTTAGTGCTCACAATCATGAATTTTGACACAGAAGACAGTATTCTCAACCCTGCCAATGTTAGTGAAAACATATATATCAGAAGGCCAGATGTTTGTCAGTAGTTCCCCTCTCGTGAGCATTTAGACCCCTGTATAATTTTTGTACCTAAAAATTTCTACAATATTCTTATATTTACATATAATGTACAAAATTATAACTGACCTATTATGATTATATTAAACTGCATCAACATATTGACAGATAAGAAACTACTATACAGACATTCTGTCAGTAACACACATGAAGCTCTTCTGAAAGTGTTATTTTATCCAAGTCTAAATGGGGCCAGAACAGGACTTCTGGAGCATTACATAACTGAACCAATTCTTACTAAGTGGCCTGAAAATCTGGCATTTATAGCTTCTCAATCATTTATGCTAGTGCAGTGCCTACTTGTTAAAAACTAAATGGCATTCGCTATTCACCATTTTGTGCAAATAAATAAGGGGCAACATCTCTGCCTTGAATAGTCATTATAATATTTTGGTTACAGATGACTCAATTGCAGATTTTACAACAAACATAAAGAAACAAAGGTATGAATTATTTGTCATGTTAGAAAAGAATCCCCTTTCCAAATGAAAGACTTCATTAAACACAAATACTATTTCTATACAGCAGATTTATTGAGATGATGGTAGCCATTCAGTTAGTCAATATATTCTCTACCTTTTATAAAATAAACATTTTCTAAGATAAATTTTAATATTATACTATCAAATATGCCTGGTTTCTTCCCTTCAAATTTTCACATTAAAGTTTTGTGTGTTTCTCATCTTTGAAACTCTCCCATTTCATCATACCTGATTTTACCATACTAACATTTGGTGATAATTACATAATCTAAAGCTCCTCATTATGCAACTTCCTTCAGCCTCCTGTTAATGACCTATTGGCTTAAATAACCTGTCAGAACTCTATTGTCCAACACACTCACCCATACACTGCTGTATGTTTGAATTTTTAGGTTTTGAAATGGGCGGTCTGAAGATGAAAGATTCTGAACTGCATTGCAGCAAGCAATACCTGAATTTAAACTATCTTAATATAAAATATGATTCTGGTTTAAAATCATTCCCAAATATTTTAACTTTGTCTAATTTTCTGGGTAGTTATGTTCATTTTTACACCATGACTTATTCCTGCATTGTGGTGATAAGATATAAACATATTAATATAAAGCCTTCTTCAGTGGTCTTGCTACAAAAGTGAGCTACAAAGCAACAAAAACAGTACATGGTTATCATCAACATGCAGGTAAGAAATTTGTCTACAATAAAACTACAGAAATTGTGCAAGCACAGAATAAGTGGCCAGCACAAATCCTTGGAACCAGTTCACCACAGGCCCTAAAATATATGATAGTGCCTAAAATGTTCTACATATTATTATTCTGATGATTTTGTATCTTTGTATCACTATTATGAAACACTTTAATATTCACACAATATAGTAACATTTACAGAACATTTCTGGTCTTATCTACAAAAATTTTAATTATTTCATTTCATAACATGCCAACAATAGTATTTCCGTTTCTGATATTTTTTATGACGCCAAGTTTCTGAAGGTGGTTCCTGAATTTATTAAAAATTTATGCAGGGCCTGCAGTAACAAACTGACTGATTACCTGTGGAACAACTTCATTGATAAATCCTGCAACACTCTCTATAATGGACCGATCATTAACTGGCTGTGGGACAACAATATGACCACCTTGACGACTTGATCTGCGAGGAGATTCAGCAGACATTGTTGTACTGAGAAAAAATAAACAAAATAAATATTACCTGTTCCCAACAATAGCTTATTAAGTGGTCTGCTGGGCTTCAGTCATGAAAGGAAATAAACGTCCGTTATGTAATCTAATGAAATGTACACTACCTTTATACACAATACAGAACTTAAAGGCACACTTAAAATAACTTGGTTTTGGCAGACAAAGGCATAATGTACGTAACGAACGATTTCGTGTATGTCAATCTCAACTTCAGCTTAATTCTAGGTATACTATAATGTTAAAAAATATAAGATTTTAATACGGTACACATCTCACCGAAAAAGTAACTTACAATTCTAAACACAATAATAATCATGATGCAAACAACTACTCCGTTATTCCCACTGCGTCATTGCTAACAGCTGTAACTAGTGCTAAATGTGACGTCAACTCTCCGGAAAGAAAGCAACTTTCCCTGGGACAACTGAACTCTCCGAATAAAAATATAGACATATTAAAGTGGAATTCTGACATTTTTATTTAAATGCACATCATAATTTCTGTATGTCAAAATATATAAATTATTTATGTAGAGAGACACAACAAAGAAATGTTAAAGTATTTAATTATCTTGAACCAAAATTTCTCATACCGAACATACACAATGATCAGCTGATTCGTATAAACAGTACTCAAAGTAGACTTTCGTGAAAGAGATGTGCAAACACATATTCGAGATATCGAAGAAGGAGAAATTTCGAAATGTCGAAACGAACGCATTGTTAATGTGGTGCGACTAGAAGCGTTTTCGTTTGAAAACAACCGACATTAATAATGCCAGTGACAAATGAAATAATATTACACTCATTCTACCTTTTTGCATTATTTTCTGCTTTTGAATCAAAAGATAATATCCTGTTTATAGTTGTGGATGATTTGCGCCCAGCACTTGGGTGTTATAAAGATCAGATGGCATACACTCCAAATATTGACACTTTAGCGAAAAACAGTATTCTCTTTAATAATGCTTATGTGCAGGTATGTCTGCATGATAAATTATGCCCAGGGGATATCGTGGGCATGCATACAAATACGAAAAATGTACTTTAGATTATTATGATATGTTGAACTATTGCGTCTGGATTTTCACAATGTAGGGCGGTTCAGTTCAAAGTGACTAACACGAAATGTTATTTATATATGACTGTGTACTCAATTTCACTGGGTTAAAATGTTAGTTGTCTAATTTCTCCACAGATACTGTGCAACTGACAAACAGCTTCAGACTATATTTTTCCTTTAAGTTATCTTTATATCAATCCCTTACTGAAGGAACTTTCCCAGAATGACTTAATCAAAAGTTAAACCTCTCACCTCATCCATGTGTGCTACATGCCCTGCTCATTTCATCATCCTAATAATATATGGTGAAGAGCACAAATTATGAAGCTCCTCATTATAAAGTTTTCTGTAGCTTCCTGTCATTTAATTCTTTTTTGTTGATAATCTTTTGGGCTCTGTAACAGTAGATGATTTCTTGGTCATTTGTTTTATGAAGGTTCTGAAGTATGGAATTAGTTTTAAAGTAGTGCTTGTTTCAGCAAGCTTTGTGTGCTCCCAGTCGGAACTCTTTTTTAACAAGCAGACGTCCAGACACACTTCATCTGTATGATTTTTATAGCTACTGGCGGATGGCTGCAGGGAATTTCACAACTCTCCCACAACACTTCAAAGAGAATGGCTACCACACCAAGACAATTGGAAAAATTTTCCATCCAGGTTAATGTGCACACTGGATCAAAGGCCTAAAAAATAATGAGTTCTACTGTTACAGTGTTAAACTTATCAGTTGCGCCAGTCAATTGAGCTTGTAATATCATGAATTCAGAATAGTGCTTGGCACCTCCTTATTGTGTAATGTGAATAAGGTAACGATGAGCTTTGAACACTTAAATATCTGGAACTTTGTTAACAGGGTAGATTGTATCTGATGCTACATGTCTCACCCATCTAATCCTCTTTAAGTTAACCAACCTTACAATATTACATGAAGAGTTCAAATAATGAAGATCTTCATTATGTTCTTTATCAGGAAAATGCCTGTGAGTGTGAAGAGTGAATATACACTTTTGTTGCTGACTCTTCTGACAGGCTCTGCATGCAGCTATCATGCCTGGCCTATTGGGCTATTTGCTGATGGAGTACATTAATTTTTCTTCCTCAGAAGAAATTTTACTATTCTCTGCATTCATGGGAAAGATTCTGAGGAAAATTACATGAAACTTCAAATGGGATAGCCAGAGAATGACAGTGGAGTGGTTAGCATTCCTGAATGATATTTGGGAAGTTCCAAGTTTGCACTTGACTTGGCTGCCTAGTCTTAATGGGATTTATCATGGTTTCTTTAGTTGTTCTGTAAAAATATTATACATTAAAATATGTCATGACTCTTTCCTTCCACATCCTTCCTAATTCTTCAGTCATAATCATTTTGTCATTCAATGTACACAGTTGACAGAGCATCATTAAATAAGCCAAGAAACAATAAAAAAGGAATAATGGATCATACAAACCCTCAGATATTACAGTAAGTTCTGTAACTTCTACCAGCTACCTTGTAAACATGTTATTCAGAATTAATGTTTGTACTGTCCTGCAGGTATTGCATCTAATTGGAGTGATGATCAACCATACAGTTGGTCTGAGGCCCCCTACCACCCCCCCACTCAACATTATAAACAAGCAAGTGTTTGTCCTCAACCAGATGGTACTTTTGGACGAAATTTAGTTTGTCCAGTGGAAGTCAAGTTTCAGCCTGGTCACTCACTACCTGACCTGCAGTCTCTCGAAGAAGCCACAAAGTTTCTCCATGCACAGTCAAATTCTACTTTGTTACCATTCTTCTTGGCTGTTGGTTTCCATAAACCACATGTGCCTCTTAAGTATCCAACAAAATACCGTGGTAAATATAAATGTAGCTTTTCTGCTTCTTACTGAGGAAGACCTGTTTTAAATTCTTGGTTCAGAGGCCAGATATTCTAACTGAAATATATCTTATGTTCCTCAGGATGGGATAGTATACTAATCATTTGTCATAATTAATTTAGTGAAACAGTAAAATTGTATGTTCCTTTCTGTCCTTAACATATTAAAACTTAATTCATAAAGGGCATTTAAATTAACTTGTCTGATAGTGGTATGATACAATGAATTTAAATAGTGCAGCAAAGTTTAAATAGGCCACATATATTTTTTTCCACATCCTGATCCATTCACTAGTTTGTCTTTTCATTCAATGCTGTATAATATATGCAGTTGACAAATTATTGTTAAATAAACTAAGAAATAAAATATTTAACAGAACTGTATGGGTGAATTCCCACAGTTAATTTATTTCATAACATCTTGTAGCACAGATCCTATCAATCTGGTATAATAATTGTCCCTTTCATTTGAAGAAATGTGGAAAAATATGGATGCAAAGTAAAACAAATAAATTACTGTTTCTGTGGTTATGTTCTTGGGAAGCAACAATGAACTCTGAAACTGAGTATAAATATACTGAGGTTTATGAGAATAGGGGTTTAGACCTCAGCCTCACAAGACAACAGTGACATACATTTATCTCCTATAAATTATGTATTTTTAAGCAGTTTCACCACAGAAAAATGAAATAAAGGCAAAATTGTTTTTTCACATGTTCCTTCATCTCTTAGATACACAATTTAACATATTCTTTAAGGATTCATTAACTTGATTTATGAGTTATATTATGTGAATTATTTTTTTCATTTAAACAGAAGACTATTTCTATATCATTGTTGTGTGTGACTTTGCTAATAACATTTTAGGCATGCACATATGTGCAATGGATACAGGTAGCTCAGGTTAGAGTTCTGTGATGGGCTTTTGTGAACATGGTGATGAACCTTCAGGTTCCATAAACAAAGTAGGCTATTTTTTGACAAGCTGAGTACACAATCAACTTTTCAAAGAATATCCTGCACCATAGAGTGAGTGAGTGAGATATGTGTGCACACACATAAAATAATTAATTTTTTCATACTCTTTGGAGAATTATTAATCTGTAGTAATAATATATACTACAGAATATTCCATTCTGTGTTTTAGAGCTCCATCCATTGGATTCCATTCATTTACCGTCTGCACATTGGCGACCATCTTTTCTGCCAACGGTAGCATGGAATCCCTGGACTGATCTGAGAGAGAGGGATGATGTGGCAGCCCTAAATGTTTCTTTTCCATTTGGACCAATACCCGGTGAGATCTCAACAGTATCAATTAGAAAGGAACTTTAACTGAGGTTTTCTGCTCATAATTTTATATGTATATTATCTTCTTTTCCATGCTTGCTACATGCTTTTCTCTGTTCATGCTTGACTCAATCATCTTAGTATTATTTTCTGAAGAATACAAATCATGAAGTTTATTATGCAGTTTCCTCCATCCCCCAGTTGTTTCCTCCCTCATAGATCAAAATATTATCCTCATCACACTCAAACATACTCAGTACAAGAGGAATTGAGTACTTTTATTAATTTATTCCAGATAATTATGCTCGACTGGTGATACAAAGCTACTATGCAGCCGTGTCTTATATTGATGATTTGGTAGGCCAGTTGCTCTCAGAACTGGAAGCAGCAGGTCTTCTTAACACTACAATTATACTTCTGATTGGTGACCATGGTAAATATCTTTACATGAGGCACTTCTAGCACACAGTACTGAAGGACAAATCATTGTGTGTGTGTGTGTGTTTGTTAGTGTGCACGCACATGCTTACATGCCTGTCTGTGTAATGATAGTTGCATAAGCACAGTATGAAAATGCACAAGAGATATATGTAATATTACTATAAACAGTGCTTTATTCTTGCTCAGACTAGGTTCATATTGTGAAGACTTCAAAATTTTTTGATTTTTATCAGCAAAATTAGATACACTTTGCTCTGGTTTTTAGGCACATTTATGAATAAAACTTGCAAGAATATGCCTGTTATTTTAATATAACAATGGACAACAGGAGTATATAATCATAACATTGTCGTAAGAACAAGCAATTTCATTTATTTATTTTAAGAGAAACCAGTGTGAGAAACAGGTTCTTTTACTAGTAAATGGATGTAGTATACACAGTTTAAATGGAAGTGGTATTGCAGATTAATAGGTTTTTTGTCCTGTGTTTAACACTTTAAAGATCTGCACTCATTAAATTTCTCTTTGTTTATTATGTATTTCACAATAGTGTAGTATAAGTGAGGTCATCAACAAGGTGATGATGGCAGGAAGTGAGTCTTTATGTGTGTACTACATATTATAAAGCCTGATAATTCCTATATCTCTTTAAATAATGAACTCCATGAGGTAGAGTCCATGAAAATTTAATAGTCCCTCAGCTAGACAAGGAATTCCCCACCATTTATGGAACTAGAAGGTTTATTACTGTGTTCACAAAAGCCCACCACAGGCCTCTGTCCTAAATTAGATGAATTCAGTCCAGATTCTCACCTGAGATCAATTTAATTCTTATATATACTGAGTCTACAAAATGGTTTCTGCCTTTCAGGTTTTTGACACTATAATTTTTGTAAACATTTATCACCACTCTCATGTGAGCTATATACCCTTCCCACCTCATTCTTCTTCATACTAGTTCATATCTGAGAGATACACAAATTGCGTTTCTTCACAGGATGGTCAATGGCCGAACATGGAGAATGGTCCAAATACAGTAACTTTGAGGTCTCTGTGAGAGTCCCTTTTATCCTTCGTGTGCCAGGGCTGACTGACTCATTTAAATTTCAACACAAAGAGTATCTGTCTAGTAGTGTTCTTGTTGAGTTAGTGGATATATTTCCCACACTGGCTGAGTTGGCAGGCTTACCAATTGTTCCACCACTCTGTCCGGTCAACTCCAGTCTTGTGAAACTCTGTACAGAAGGGGTCAGTGTAGTTCCTGTTATACAAGACGCTGTCTTTAGGAAGGTTGGTATAAATGCCTGAAAGAGGAATTGAGGCCCTTCGGCCTGTTAACACTTTAAATTCACTGTGTCCTGATACTAACAGACCAGTACATCATATTTATTTATTCTTTTTCTTTAGTCTTTTCCTCTGTCTTTGTTTAAAATGTATTTTACACATTACATTATTGAGCATAGCAGAGGACATTTCTGTTCAATATGTGTGTCTGTTACATGCATACATATACATTACCATGGATTCTTAAGTTATTCAGATGACAATAGGATGTAGAATAAGTCATAATAATACAGTACGTATGAAAAGACTACACCTGAAAGTAT
Source organism: Zootermopsis nevadensis (assembly GCF_000696155.1). The sequence goes on along the minus strand of NW_019059962.1, from coordinate 594,104 downwards.
TGAAAAATCCACATAAAATGAGCAGCAACTGATTAAAAATAAGTCATTGCATAAAATGAGTCTGTGATTTTACATGTGAATGAAAGAATGACACATACAGTATGCATGAACATGTATGTTCTATCTTTGTTTCAACTAGGATGCATGTCCACTTGCATTTTGTTTCAGTGCTGAGATATCTGGTCAAAAATTAAATTTAACTCTTGAATTTGGAGGCTATTTATATTTCTGAAACATTGGTAATGGCCCAAAAATGAAAAAGGTCTAAAATAAAAAGAATCAAAATTTTCAGGTTCAAGGCATTGAAACGAGAAATCGGTATCTTGAACGCAAATGGAAAACTGGAGTCTTCAGTCAGTATCCACGACCTGGAGTGTTCCCAACATTGAAACCAAACAGTGACAAACCTCGCCTGAAGCAGATTAAAATAATGGGTATGTGACATTGATAAATATACTGTTATAATCACCATCATCCTCTGTCCCCTCTTGTATCTGTGTCGTCTCTTTCCATACTGTCTTTTGTGTATCTTCCGTCACTTAGTCCTTCACTTGTTTATACTTGATCTTCATTTTTAAAGTTCTAAAGTTAATCCTGATTGTACATATATAAGTTGTGTTCATACCAATTAATCGTACCAAATTTTCCTCTATTGTTTCCATCTTGAGATCATACCGAATGCCCTGGTTTATGATTTTATCTCTCGTTATTTTTCTAGTACTCCATAGAAATTTCATCTTTACCGTGTTTAATTTACTTATTTCTCTCTAGTTTACACCAAAGTCTCCATTCTGTACGTTAAAGTAGCCAAGTACTACATTTCACTTTAACCTCTCCTAAAATGTCTCTGTCTTAAATAATTCTCTTGTAGCTCTGGTATAATTTCTCAGTTGTTTGGATTTTGTCTGTAATCTAATTTTGAATGTTTGCATTTGATTGTGGTTGATACATAATGGGTGCATTATATGTTGACTTGAGATCAAGTTGGGGAAGTTTTTGGTGACTCTAATCCAGAATTGGGTGCCTCATCAACTTTCTGTGTATGTCATAGCTGACTTTTTTGACTGAATATGGCTTCGCTGTTTATCTCCATGTGTCATGGTAACCTAGTGTTAAAAATATGTTGAGTCCTGGTTGTGGGTATATTCATAGTATTTATTCTAGGGTGATGGTGCTTACAGAAGATAAACTGTTCAGCAAGCACTTGAAATATTTAACATTTTTTCAAGATCGTACATACCTTCCTTACTCTATCAATGTCTGACACCACCTCCATGGTTTTACTTCTTTGAGTAGCTTACAGTTATTCATCTGACAAAGATTATTTTACAATTAAGGAATATAGAACTTTATGACACCCATCACAAACCCTACCACTGGACTTATCCCAAGCCAGTTCAATCCAGTTCTGTTTCTCTAAAATTCATTTTAAAATCATTCTCTCAGGTTTCGTGGGTGATTTTATCCTACAGTATTTTATAAACAATATTTTGTATGAATTTCTTGTTTCCACTCTATATGCTGGATGTTCTGTTAATTTCAGTATTCTTGGTTTAAACATTATAACAGTCAACTTTAGGTGAAAAGTGCAAATTCTGAGCTTCTCATTATTGCAGATTTTTCATTTCCCTGTTGCTCAGTTTATTTTAGATCCATATGTTATCTTCTGTACTTTTTTCTGAAACACCTATTTTTTCCACTCTCAGAGTGAGAGACTAATTTTTGTAATCATATAAAATATCAAATAATCTTAAAGTTTTGTATATTGTACGTTAATGTCAGGAAATGATGCAGCATAATTCACCATTACAGGGTACTCTTTGCGCACTTTAAGATATCGCTACACGGAGTGGGCCTTATTTGACAGACAGAACTTTAAGCCAGACTGGAAATATGTTATAGCCCGAGAACTGTATGACCATCAGTTGGATCCTGCAGAGAACATGAATGTTGCTGATAGAAGCTTCATGTCAGAGACAGTGCATGTACTCAGTAAACAATTGCGGGCTGGATGGAGGTACAGTCTGCCCAAACACATGTTAACAAGGAGTAACTGAACAGAATGTTGTAATATTCAATGTGTGAGACAAATACTATGGTAGGAACCTAGAAGTTGGTATCTGATGGATGTTCCTTGTATGTCTACAGAATTGTTGTGAATAAATGTTCAGAATTACGAACTATTAATTTAGAAGACAATTATTGTGTTATTCATCATATAAATAAGTGTTTCCTGTATGTAAAATCTGTACTGTTATATAGAATTAGGTTATAATGTATGAATTTTTCAATCTGTGTTGTTCATGGAAACTAATTTTGAGTATGCTGCAACAATTCATATCCATTCCATGTTCTAACTTAATGTCCAGGTTTGATAAGCAGAAAGATTGGTGACAGCTTGACATCACTATCAAATTCAGGCTTGAGAAAATTAAGCTGTCACTCTGGAATAAATGACTGCTTGATTTTGTCCACTGTTCTATCTCAGAACGCTTTGTCACTTCACAGGCTATTCTGGTGGGAACTTCAATGAAAGTATGACTGCCTATCAGTGTAATTATGTTGACATGAACAAAATTATTAATTTGTATGGCAATGTGTCCTGTACCATGCCATAGAAGCTGTGTTGAGAGTGGATCTAAGGTTCCATCGATTTTACGCCTTGGATGGAGCGGACTCATTAACTTCTGTCTTTTTCAGTTTTTTCCCTGGGAAAGATGTCAGTGGTACCTACCAAATAGGAAACTATAAGGGCTCTAGAGTAATTCTGAATGTTAAGAGCAGAATCCCTGCGTATGACAGTAGGAACGGAACCCCAGGAGTCAAACCAGTAGTTGGTCACTTTGATGATATAGTTTAAACATCAGGAATTTATCAGCTAAACTAACAGTTGATGAGATCGTGAATTAAGTTTATACTTGCGGTAGCCTGGGGACGATACTACCATCACATAGATGGCAATGTGCTTAACCCTTTCTGGATTGTCACCAGACTGTAATTCCAGATTTTACATTATTATTTTATGAGAAAAGATTATTGTACGTACATTACTTCATGTTATGGAAAATAACTTGAGATCTGGACTTGATATGTGAAGTAACACTGCCTGTGCATATTGTATAATCTATCAAAGCATCAAAGGATTTGAGGTGTTCATGGCACCAAGAACAATAATTATGGCATTCTTCAGGGTTTTGGGGCCATGTAGACTTGTCAGTACCAAAGCTACAAGACACATTTAAAAGTGAGATATTTTAGAAGTTCTTTTCTTGTGAAATGTACTATTTGCCCACTTTGACATTCAGATTGGAGACTTGGTAAATGAAGGAAATTAAAATAAATTAATATTACAAGTTCTAACATTAAGGGGCAATTCACAAATTATGGTATATGTAGGCAAGTAGTCCTACTTGTATATTTATTATGACATGGTAAGTATATTAATAAAGAAATAAGCCTTTTTACTAGTGATAAGCAACTGGAACCAAGATTCATGAGTAGTGAGCGGAACAACCATACTAAAACTACAGAAAAACTTGATTGTTTAGAACTGCAAATAATTCTATTATTAAAAAAGCACCAAATGGATTTTCTTTGCAATCTTAACACTTCTAGTTCATCAACTAAATTATTTCCTAACTCCAGTAACATTGTGGTTAATGAATAGGTGGTTATAAAAGAAAAAACTTAAGACTTATTACTACTTGTGGAATTATTTTTGCCATAATACAGCTGACTGTAAATTACTGTCATATCTATGTAATTTATATTGGTATTAGAAACAAGTACTGTATTTGTATTATGACATGTTCCACATCCTTGGCTTGGGCCTGTGAAGGATCTATGGAATGTAAATAAATTCTATTCTATTCCATTTCACTAATAAAGTTATAGAAAAAAAGATGAAATACTACAAGTATTAAATAGAAAGTGTAGTATCAGGAATTTATTGTGATCATTGCAAGACTGACAACTGTGTTTATTATAGCATTAAATTTTGTATGCAACGTGTTATCGATGGTCGCACATCTCTCTCAAGCTTTACGTTTGTATTCATTACCGCAAATTATGTAACTTTATTTTCGATCTAGTCACCGAGGTTTGTGGGCTAATTCATAAAGTAGGCGAAAGATGGGAGGAGAATTTACTATTGATGCAATTGTCATACAGCCAAGGGCTCGGGACCATTTGGGGCCAATATCTATTGAAGGCACTCTTAAGCTTTCTGTTAAACATAACGAACGACTGAAATCACAGTTAGGCCTCACATACAATTTCTCTACGATTGTGGCTCATTAACATTGCATCATGCTGGTCTCTTCATTATTATTATTTCAATTTTGATGTGCTTAACATAAAATATTTATCTTTCTAAAATAACATCTGTGTTGAAAGAGATTTATGGATCAACACATACATTTTAAAGCGTATTTAAATCCTTCAGATAATGCGGGAGACAATTGTTTAACCTTAATTAAAATTAAACCTAGATTCAAAGATTTTACACGTCGTCATGATCATATTTTTGATGACAAACAATGCACGTAACACGTTAAAAACACCGAACCATTCATATTTTATCTGCTTAATACACGTGACTTCTAGTTTAGTTTCGTTGTATTGGTTCGCATGATACACAGATAATACCAACATTGGTAAGATGTTCCTTTGTGCAATTGCTATAGCACAGAAGAAAAAGAACGCTGCAGAAGTATTCATGTGGCGGGAATAAGTATGGTGTGTCCATGCGCTACTGATGTGACATATTCCTTATCACCTTCCACCGCAAGTGTGAACAAGTTAAGAACGATAACCCGATTACAATTAAATAATACAAGAGAGCATAAATACATTTTCGAACATAATAAAACATTTACTTGGTGTTGTATGAGCTGTTGTTTTCAGGTGCCTAGGATAAACAAGAAAGAAGTTCCATAAATGGCTGTCTTTTGGTGTAACGCCATGTAATCTGATAGAAGTTAACCATCATTTTAAAGGTTCATGTTGTCTCCATCGTCGCCCTGATGATGGAGGCAGCAAGGACCTCAAAAACGGTGGTAAACTTCTACAAGACTGCATGACACTTCAATCTGGACTACAAACACCATCGTGTTATTCCAGTTGGCGACACCTAACTTTCTCCCACCACAGGTATTTATAGTTACTGCTGGAAACGAGCGCAAAACTCTTTAAAGACGTGAAATAAGAATCATCTTGATTGATACAGCGAATACATGTCGACTACAGAGACGCACAGCGGGAAACAAACCAACAATTTAACATATTTAATTAAGCAGTCCAAGTTTTAACAAAAGTATAATAACTGCGTTAGTAATAAAGATTAAATAGATTTTAGCTTACTTCTATGAACATTCGCCGCAGCATTAATTGATTAAATGTAATAATTACTATCAAAGATGACATCATCAGTATTTACGCTCAAATTTCGTCTTCCAGTTGGCGACACCTTACTTCTTCCCACCACGAGTGTTCACAGGTGCTGCTAGTAACGAGTACAAAGCTAATTCAAGACATGAAATCAGTATCCTCTTGATTGATGCAGCGAATGCATGTCGACTAGTGACGCACAGCGGAGAACGTTCCAACAATTTAATTTTTTTATTAAGTAGCCAAAGTTTTAACAAAAATCTATAATTGTTTATTTACGGTTGTTAATGCTAGAATAATCTGCAAAGTAAACAATAATTGTCTTTCGTTTGTGTTCCCTAATTCAAGACTTGAGATCAAAATTCTCTTGATTGATGCAACGAATGCACGTCGACTAGTGACGCACAGCGGAGAACATTCCAACAATTTAATGTTTGAAGACAGAAATCTTCATACTCACTGCTGTGAAAACCTCAAATCTTACAATTTAATGTTTTCTATGAAGTAGTCAAAGTTTTAACAAAAATATATAATTGTTTATTTACGGTTGTTAATGCGAGAATAATCTACAAAGTAAAAAATAATTGTCTTTCGTTTGTGTTCCTGTAAAACAACACGAAAGCTATTAAATGTATAGCGTCCAGGCAAAACTAGTCACAGCAGGTAGCCAAATACTTCTATCGGAAAGTCACTACCTACCTGATACAGGGAGCATTGCTTGTCTTCAGTGTATACTCCTCTTATCGGAGAGGGGTGGCTGTGTGCAATGGTATGACAAATCCCCCCCCCCCAATGTTTCTCCAATTACCCATCATTCAATTGTGTACCGTGGTGTTTGTTCGCGTTATGTTTCACGTGTTTATTTTGTAGTTGAACATATCCTGCGTTGCGTAAGTGAAGTGTGTATGAAATAAATCCTGGCTAATGTGCTTGTGGCTAGTGGTCTATGTGCTGTGAGAATTGTTTACATCCAGTTTCTTGATATAAAAATGCATGCTGTGACTTTAATGTGATAGAATTTGGTGGAGTGACACTGAAGACGCAGCTATAAGGTAAGGGACTATTGTAAATAGACTATTAGTCGTTTTGTAGGACCACATATTGTACACGTATAAATGGCGTCCATAGAGCCAGACTTCTTAAATGTTCTGTCTGTGTGTTCTGACGTAAAGGATAAGCAAAGTACTGCAATTATAAACAAGATTTTTTGGAATGACTTGGCGTGTTATTTTAAATTCGTCGTTTTTAATTTTGGCTTCGTGGTTTAGAGTTTGACAATTTTTATGAAGTTCTTAAGTGATAAATCGTCTTCACATTTCTCAATTTGTTCAGGATGGGTCGTCAAGCGCAAGCTCGTGAAGGATCGCAGTCTTATGCAGTTTTAATATTGTGTGACAGTGCCCTTCGACACGTTACTAAGGATACTGAAAAGTTTTGGTCGCCGATGTCCCAAATTTTGTTACCGGACCGTGTATTGTTATTTTATTGGCCACTTTCTTATCAGCATACGTATTGCTAAGTGAGTCGCGAATAGCAGCAAACGATTTTGATATATAATAACATTCGAGAATGAACACACGATCTGATTGTCTTCACAGGTTATGAGAAATCTGTGTGGACAGCTGCCTAGTAAACAGAGTCACTTTGATTCAAGTGTCACGTGGGAAGTTGGGAGATTCTGTTACGCAGGGGTGGACATGCTTCTGATTTCTTTTTGTAGTGTACAAGTGGTTGTTGTTTGGTTGAATTTTAAATGGTACATTCTGCATCAGCAATATACCTCTGTGTTGCCATGTATGTTTTTTAATCACCTTTACAAAGAGATGATTTTCCAGCAAGGGATTTTTTTAATTTACCTAAATTGTTTTTTCGTGTGGTCTTGTTCTTTGTCAATATTTATCAAACTCAGCATGTAGATTTTATTATAGTCTGTTGGTATATTATTAGGCATATGTGTATGTTCAACTGACTTTAATTCGTATTACGATTGTTTACCAAAGGGCCTAAATACATGCTCCCTGCCCTCTTGCAAAAGCCTATACAGCAGATACACGCCATTTTGTTCCAGAACACATCGAGTCTCTGCTTTTCTCTTAATTTTAAAAACTTACTTCATCCGCACTCACATAACAACAGCTAAAACTACAGTTATTGATACAGCGTCATTGAACAACAACGTTCATTAGCATCTCCACTCGCAGAGTGGTATAGTGACTCAAGATGAGGGCGGATTTCATCCATTTGAAAGCTAAGACCGCCACGTTCATTACAGATCACGTTCCAATGATGTTCAACATTTTTGTAAAACCCCGTTCCATCTGCGTCATATCCTCTGTTCCCAGGCCGAGGCACGTTCCACATGACAACCCGGTCCGCGCAAATACAGACCCGAAATGGGTCATAGTGACGAACACATTAGCTGACACACCAACATACTGACTAACGCAACTACTACTACTGCTGCTACTATTATTACTACAACTACTGTCCTATATCGTTTAGAATCAAGCGTTGGTGCCGAGTGGTTAGCACTCCGCTTCGAGTTTGGAAGGTCCCGGGTTGAAATATTAGCCTGGCTGTTCTCATTGAGGTTTTGCGTGTTTTTTCTCGGTCTTTCAAGCCACAGTACGTAAAATTAGGCCACGACCGCTTCCTTCCATACCCTTTCCAAATATTCATCCTATCATCCGACGCTATAAATTTGAGCTATTGACAGCATCGTTAAAACAGAATCTAAATAATCTTCCTATACTGATAAACAGGCTATCCTACTAGTTTGTCACCGACCGATGACTCAACTGGCTAATATTTTTGCTAATAATGTAGTGAATACAGTTTCAGAAACTTTTTTTATAGAATTTAATTTGATATTGTGGGGGATATGACTTTGCACATTTGATTTTGATTTGTTTATTATTAAATGTATTGTGTAGTCAGGCAGCTATTTTTGTCAGACTGCAGTTTCGATTAGCTTGTAGGGTTCTTTTTATTTAACGTCGGAATGCTGAGACCACAGTCGCCTTTTCTGGCCAACTATCCTCGAAGTGACGTACAGCCACATAGCAAATCAAAGTTTCCGCTACCCACACCAGCATCAAGCTAGTTATCTAGATGACGCCAGATCAAATAGTCATCTCGCCATTTATACAAAACGGTTCTGTGCTTTCCGTCTTTGATCGTCGGAAACGGAAATATTTCAGTTAATACAATCCTCTGTGTGTAATAATTTCTGCAAGCCAGTTTGCACATTGTTTGTGTGTTATAATTAATGGTATGTAATAAATTCAATATAGCACATTCTTATGCTATATTCTCTAGCGACTTAGTATAAAAATGTTTAGTATAGGAAAGACATGTGAGGTTTTTACAAGGCACTCCCGTTGAAAGTCATTCCTAAGATCATTCCTTGAAGAAGTTAAGGTTTGTCCAGAGAGGTCAAGCCTTAGATAAGAAGACGTTCAGAGAAGACGTGGATGCTGAAGGTGTAGTAACCAGCCCCAGACTCCCTACTGACTGCAAGTGCCCCTGCGCACTGATGATTTTTTAAAAGAATTGTGACGTCAGAGGAGAACATTATGAAAATTATCGGTTCTAGGGAATTTCTTATGTATATGAACTTGGAGGTGAAGATTTTTGGAAGTTGCAAGCGACGGTCGCAAGGTCTTCCGTGCTTCTTCAGTGACGTTTCTCCGTGTTTTCTTTCCCAAATAAACAGCCCTCTCTTGTTTTTTATTGTAGCATGTAGGTCGACATATAATATTTTAAAATTAATGTGTAGGCCACATTGCAGATTATATCGATAAATCGATAAGATAATATCGGAGGAAAAAGTATATACTGATACAGAATTTGCATATTGATGCATAGCTTAATTTCTTTGTGATGTAAAACTATTATTATTTATTTGAAAGCACCGTGAAAGCAGCAACTCAGCCTGGTGCAGAAAATTTGGAAGACGAGGTTTGATAACATTAAGGAAGAACAAAACTTATCTGTTTGGATGTATTATGGGAAATAAGGCGCAGATTCTTTGCCTCTGCCTACTAAAGACAAGTTAGGAAATGTATACATGGCGTAGAAATTAAGGAAAATTTTAGGCCTTGACATGGAAAATGTTAAAGCCTTCTATTCGGAAAACTCCGGGACTTATATTGTTGAGACTGTGACGTAATCTTGAGTTGTCCGGTACCTCAACAATACGTATGTTCATTAAAATACATAAGGTTTTTTCTGCAAGGAACAACGCTTAAATTTCCTTTGTGATTAAATTATACTCGGTATTAGACCTATGTCAACTTTCATCTCATCATTATATTTTAGTTTAGTTGATTTTATAGGCAATTTTATTATGAAATGATAGGTAAAATTACGAGTAGAACCATGCAGTTTCATTCATTTTGTCATGTTGTGGCCCATTTTATTTGAGTTTAATATCCTTTTTTTGGAAATATCTTTCCAAGTATTTTCCCTATAAAGAAATGTAATATTTTTGATTCAGTGACGTATTGTACAATATGTGTGTACATTTACAAGTCTGTTTATATTTATTTGTGTTTGATCTACCATTTTGTTATTTTACGTTTTGTCAGAATTTGATTTATCCATCTGCTTCACATTTATTTTCTGTCTCACATAAGTAAACCAACATATATATTTGGTGTGTTAATTGATTTCGGAAGCTGGCTGCTAATTAGTAGTCCTTTACTCCAAAAACACATCGCGCTATTGTCTACGCAACTGGATCGTGAATAAGAGGATAACAGCAAATTGTTTGCGTGTGTTCTGAGCCCCGTAAGAGAATACGATGCGAATTTTCTGGAGCGGAAAAAAAGAAAATAAAAGGAAAAGAAGCAACCTGCAGTAATACATTATATATACATATATACACACAACATATTCTATTATTAAGAGACAGGGCTTCCTCTCGTTTTAATTCCTTTGATACAAAATGTGGGTAGCTTCGTCTTTTTCCTTCCGTTTTTACCATAGACTTTACTTACTTGCAGTTTGTTCTTTTTCTTCTTTCTTTTCTGCAAGTTCATCAACGCAAAGCTTCTTACTGGGTAACAAAGTAGGCTCAGAGTCGGAGCAGTTTCGTCTTAAAACCTGACCAGGTCTAGGCCACTAGGTGCAGTTATCACTTCACGAGGATTTACAGACATTCCGAAGACCGCATTTGCCTCAAGATTTCTATCAAACCAATAATTTCAGTACATACCGAAGGAATCAGTATAGGTATGTAACTATTAAAAGCATTCGCAATTAGCTTGGTATATTTTAAGACTTCGAAGAATTAGAATATACGACGGTCAAAGGCGATTATTGTCTTAAGCCATCTGTCTCCTGAGATCGTAATTTCGAATCCCACCGAGGGAATTGATGTTTGTCTGCATTTTATATGTGAAATAAAAGAATTGGACATCGTGGGCCTAAACGTGTAACTGGTTTTTAGGGTATATAATAAATATATTTATATTCGAAATTATTATAAATGTGATTTATTAATTTTGTATAATTGAAGTTACAGGTATTTGAAAATTAAGTGAACCGGAAAATATTACTGGAAGATAAGGCCAGTGGGGAATTTGGAGCAAGTTCTGTTAGGTTACATATAGAGCAACGTCGTGATTCATACAGGTCACCTGCTATTGTTAGGATAATGAAACCTAAGACTGGGTCTGAGGAAATGGCTAGAGTGAGGGAGACAAGAAACTCGTACAGAATTTTATTGGTTAAAGATGTTGGGAAACGTCCAATATAAAAATCAGGAGACTGGAATTTAATATTAAATAAATTTTTGGCAATACTTTGTGAATATCTGAGGTGGACAGATGTGGTTGAAGATTGTATGCCGTGGTGGTGGGCTTTGATATTAGCGGTGTTGAACCTTCAGGTTATAGGACCAGAGTCATTTAATTGGCCGATCTCCTTAATACAAACTGCATATTTTCCAAAGCTTTTTTCGCCACTCCTTACATTGGTTTCTGCAGCAGGTCTCAGAATTACTGAAAGCAGCTTAAGGTTCTGATGACTTTTTCGTAGTCACGGCCTCTTCCTTTTACTTTCAATGATGATCTCCCATGGCGCTGAGTCGAGCGGCAGGAGCTGCGGGGGGCTGATGGACTTGTCTTCAGCAGACCGAGTCGTCTGTCTCTTCAAACAATTGCCATAGAAAAACATCATTCCCAGCAGTCGTCAACATTGAAGTATCTACGATTTACTGGTATCTCGACATCGGATATAATGACTGTCTTATGCAACAAACAGTGCATTATAGGTTTATAAAATAGAAATTAGAATGACCTGGAAATTGTAATGAAAGCATAAATAAATATTTCTGTCTTCCGGGTTGTTGCGCTGTGTAGTCTGGTCGATGTTTCAGAGGTCATACTGCCTCCGTCATCAGGGCCCTGATGACGGAGGCAGTATGACCTCTAAAACGTGGTAAACATCGACCAGACTACACAGCCCAATAACCCAGAAGACAGAAAGCTTCATACTCACCGCCGTGAAAACCTCAAATCTTACAAAGCATAAATACATTACACTAGAAACGAACGTAAGAAATATTGAACATTTGCTAATTTCTTGCCATCAGAATGCAGGGCAAGATCATAACATATGAAATGCTAATATGTCGATTGGCAAGAAGTTCAGAAAGAGTTTACGACGCCTACTTCCTTCCAAGTTTTTCGACAAAACGACGAGAAGGCAAACATTTTTATAACGGTTTTATATACGTGCAATATTAATATATAGTTTATATTTTTCCGTTATTTTCTCAACAAATTTTTGTGTTCGAAACCAATAATCTTAGAAGTCTTACGTAGCACTATGCAACTGGCAAAATGTATGTTACTATAAATGTAATCTCTCTTTTTGAAGCAAAGTCTTACAAGTTATGACTATGGTCCATGTGGTGAAAACGTGTTGTTTAATATGTAATAATTCCCTTGTTATAGTAAATATATTAGGAAGTAAGTTTTGAAGATGTGACGGCTTCTAAATGTAACAAAATCTTCTTAGACAATGCTTTTCCCTGGTGATGGAAGTAGAGAAGGTCCCCAAAATGTTGGAATTTTGCTCCGCATTGATGCTACTGATCGACCGAGATTTTGTCTTTCAACAAAATGTGTTTTTTTTTCAGATATCTGTTAAGGTCACACTAAATATTTCAAAAACTGTACACTGAGTGAGTGGCGTATATTGCTCACTTCTCACAAGTTTGTGCGGCCTCCGTGTTGATATTATTAATGGCAGGAAATTAAATATTACAGAAATGGAACGGCCTCTAATGGCTTGATGTTCATAGGCTATCAGGTTTCATGAAAATACGTCACTTGTTTTAAAATGTATTACAGACCACGGTGTATCTTTATAAAATACAAAAATTGGTCTACAGATGTGGCAAAATTAAATTAACTTATGAACAAACGAAGAACTGATTAATACTGGAGAATTTATTCTACCCAGCCAATTCTTCCTTAGTTTTGTCTTGTTTGAACATCAAAATTTAAATAGAAATATAATTTTGTTGTTGTTATATTTCAATATAGAACCTTGTTTTGCACGATAACGGAGGAACAGATTGAGGGTGCCGAAGACGATTTTTAGACCTGAGAGAAAAAAGCAATAAAAGAATGTATAATATTACTTAAGGCCTAAATAGCAGCTTGGTGACTTATTTTTCCATAAAGAACGCTTATAAAATTTGAATGGGAAAAGTTGACTGTTCCCATGGTAGACGTAGACCTTATAGAAACTGGGTGTAGTTGTATGAGTTGGATTAAACTGAATCAGAGAAGTGTCCTGTTTGGACTTATCCAGTGAAAGTGGTAAGTTTATTGCTCCATTGCTTGTCTTGTGACTTGACCTCTGGAATTGTGGGTTTGAAATCAGCTTGAAGCATGTACATGTGTCCCCGTCATTCTGTGCTGTCCTGTGATGTTAAAGGCCTTTCGATCGTCGAGGTCCGCGTACAGAATTATAGAGTTGATGAGACTTCTGAAATACAGGAGAAGACTGAATCAGGCTGTAACGCCGAGGAGAAATTGACTGTCAGATAATAAAAGAATACTACGCTTAGCATGATTTGAGGTTTTCACGGCGGCGAGCCCGAAGATAGAAGTTTATCAACGTTTCGGAGGTCTTTGCAGCCCCTCTCATCGGGGCAATGACTCATCTGGAATATTGGTAAACCTCTACCAGATTACACGGCGCTACAATCCAGAAGACAGCTATCTTTGTACTACGCACAGATCGCGTAATAAGAGGGTTAGTTTCTGAATGTCAGCCAGTTACTAAACTAGTCAGCTGGAGCGAGTCTGTTTAAACTCTGCTCTTTCTTTTTAAGAAAACGTCTGTCAACTTATTTCCATTGCAATACGTTAATTCTGTTGTTTAAATGTCGTAGACTGTTGAGAGATGGCAAAACACGTTTGTTTCAATTACCTCTTTGAATATCAGATTCAAAATAGAAGGGTCAATGTTTTTATTAACTATATCTCGTGTGTAGTGTGGAAAGGGTTAGGCACGTAATTATTTAGTTAAGGTAATCAGTGTTTAGTCAACTCCTTATCTTGGCTGACCTCTGATTACCAGATAACATAGCGTAATTTCGCAGTGCAGACAGTATCCAAAGATAATACCACAGTCAGGGTGTCTCATTCACCCTCTGGAATTTCTGAATTGCCTAAGTAATGAAACCAAAGTTAGTGGCCCTAAGAACAGAAGACGTTTCATATTGAAGAATGCGTGATTTAACTATTGATGGGGGGATTGTTCTCATCGGAATGTTTCATGTCGAGTGGGCGGTCGCTTTGGCAGGAGGAGCTTTTATTTTTAAGAGTCTGTTCCTCACAAGGTAAGTTTGTGGCTGAAATATGACGCCATTGGAATTTCATTACTTCGCTTTCCTTGGATACAAAACTAGGGCTACCTGGTTCGCCAGAACTGCCTATGATTCTCGGTACTTTTTGTCAAATAGAATTACACGGACCTGGTTTTATTTTTACGGAATTAGGCTAGAAACATGTTGAGACATAGTGGAACAAATACAGGTACTGACGGGTGCCCTAATGGATTTTGAGATCAACTGTTTGAAGCCAATTTTTACCTGTATGCACCACATTATTTGGCTTTCAGTAACTCTGCATTTTCCCTCTTAGGGTGTATTTTCTGGGTTTCATTGACTTACCGAATGAAAAGCAATTATTTCCTTAAACTGCATTAACCAACTGTTATTCGTAATTGAGGTGCTTCTTATTTTATTTGAGGTACGGACTGCGTCCTTATATGTTGTTTAGTTGAGTTTCGGCCTTAAAATTTTCATTGCCGTTGAATACAGCATCTCTCACCTCCCCTCAGATTCTCATATTTCTGTTACCTTTCTCAGAAGGTTAGCTCATTGAATTTTTAATCTTGCATTAGAATTACTAGTATTTTTGCGAAAATTGTTGGGCTTGTTTTCGTTTTATTTCCACAGTAATTATCCCTTTTTTATAACGGAATGAGAACTCTTTATTACATTCTACTAGAGAATCGCGATTCGCTATTGTTTAGGCCATTGGATAATCTCATAAAGCTCCTCTCCACAATCTAATAGTTACTCAACTAGTCAATAAATGTTCCTACTTTTAAGGAACCCGAAGATTAAGAAAGACGTCATTAACAAACCAGATCGCAGAAATGCATGTAGGTCTTTGGGTAGTGCCCGTTATTGTTATGCGATTTCAACCAAAATTGAAACTCGACAATGTTTTGTAAGACCCCTCAGTATACAATTTCATGAAAATCCATCAAGGTATTCTGGAGTTATGTGAGTAAAGACGGACTAACACACAAAACAGTTTTAATAGGTGCTTCGAATAAATTTGAACACGCATAGAAACAGTAGAATGTCAATAAAGTTATTTAATTTATGTCCGTCGTTGACGATTACATTAAAACCTGTGTAATGCTACTACAGACAGTATTTGCTACTGTTCTGTTCAGAACCTCTTGTCTTCTGGGTATCCAAGAACCTGGCCTTTTCCCGTTTGTTTATATTGGTGTGAAGCTTGGTCTGTCAGTCTGAGGGAAGAACATGGACTGAAAGTGTCTGAGAATAGAGGGTTAGTAGTATTTGCTTCTAAGAGGGATGAAGTAACATCTAGAGGCGGTTACATGTGAGGGGCTTTATAATTTGCACTGTTCGCCAAATATTTTTAGGATGATAAAACAAAGACAATGGGGGAAGCTTACATACATGCAGAATTTTAGTCTGAAAATCTCAAAGGAGCATGCAGGTATATATGGTATAATAACAATACAAGCCGAAAGCTCCGTACCGGAATACACATAATAATCTCATGCATTCTTTGCAACGTGCATTTAGAGGTCCTAAATCTGTCTTGTTCGAAAGTTTTTACTTAGCCACCAGATCGCGGAACCTCAGTGTCTACTTCACCACTCTCGTCCGTAATTTTGTTGTTATCACCGGTCGTAGAATATTCAGAAGTACGATTTTGAGGTCGTACAGAGTAGCTCATCTAAATCCGTCCAGTGATTATCGAGTTGAATTGACTGGACAGACGGACGGACGAAGAGACACGACGAGTCCATAATACTTCCCTGACGGACAGACTTGTCTCGACAGTATGGCCCCATTTCGTCAGTCAGTTTTGGATGCGGCAGTTGAGGAGAATAAACCGTTTCTGGTGGAAGTGAAATTTATTGACGGTGGAATTCATTAAAAGCTTGAGGATAGGAAAAGTTGGCCATGCACGCTTATTTCCCGTCGTCTCATATACATTGCTCCGCTTCATATTCCACAACTTTGCAGCCAGTAGCGTCTGCCGACAGTGACACAAGGGTCGGCCAGCCGTGAGGTCCTTAGTAAGTATTCTGACGGGCCACACAGTGTGACCGCGTCATGTAAGAGTTTTGTCTTGTAAAGGCCGCATGGAAATAGGCTTCCGATTCGAAAACTGGTTTACCTGAAGTCTATCAATCCCAATTGAATGTTTCGCGTTATATCGATACATCCAACCAAATATTACGCGCTGTCGCCATGTTGTTGTCATCACTTTAATTAATTTTTTCCCATGTTTTGAAAGAGAGATCTCGTTCCAAAGTCTCGGCTTCTTCCTCTTCTGCCAACGTAGTTGGAGTGCCATATAATTCATAGTAAATGACGCTGCTGTCTTTTAACACTTCGAGATAACTATTTGTGATTTTCAACAATGAAAGTTACTAAACTTTATAGAAGTATACGAAAGCAAGACGGCTTAGACTTTCTAAATTTGATTGAGTTCGGAAAGGATTAAAACGTAACATACTTCGGACACCTGTTACTGTACAAATCTTCAAGAGTATACATCGAAATTTTGCCGTGTTATTTGTCTCTCTGTCATCGTTGAACATCGCTGGGGTTGGTCCACAGTCTTCCCGTTCCGGCCTATTTTGGCTAATTGTCTTCAGCTCTAAAAATGGGGGCAGTGTGTTTGTCCACAATATTGGCATCTGCCTATGCGAAGCTAAACCAGAATAATAACATCCCTTGCAGACTCTCCGCATTGTAGAGTCAGGTTGGCAATTCTTGCTCATCACTTCAAAAAATAGCTGTGTTCACTATTTCGCTTAATCTGTAAAGAATATTAAGCGCATCAGTGCAACGCTGAAATTATTATCGGATATCTCGCAGTTTCATTTCATATATAAAATGGAAAGAATATCTTCTGTAATGCGACGAGGACGGCTTAATGAAAATTGTTTAAGTAGCACAAAAACTAAACTTAGGTAACTCACATTAAAGATTATAAAATGTAATGAAACAACGAAATTCCGTCTGTAACTCCAGAAGCAGAGACAGTGAAACTGCGAGGTGAAAAAAGTGTCCAGATGAAGAGTTCGTGAACGGTTCATTTAAAAGGTTAATCGATTTCGCCGACATTTGATATTTGGGTTCTACAGCAACATTTTTCTATAGAATTTAATTTTGGTCCGTGTTGGTTCAGTTCAATAACAAATTTATTCGAGCTTTAAATGTATATGTACAAATTTTCTAAAAACGTATAATTGAAAAAAATGCACGTAACATAAACTCCTGACATGATTAAGATGAATTATAATGTAAATTTATAATAAATATTTGACGATATTTCTAATATTAATGAAATATAATTAAAACTATTTGTCAGAATGCAGTTTAATATCTGCAGTCCTCCTTAACTACAAACATTAGGTTTCGTATTTTTTGTTTTAAGTCAACATTCAAGGACTTTAAAACCATTAAAACAGCAACTCTGATCTCAATTTAATCCTTATTAAAATTTGTCAGTTAATACCAGTAATTATTGTAACATGTTTGATTTAGGATTAAGTAATGGCTTCACAGAAATATCCGTCCAAAAATTTAAAATTTATTTACGGTAAGCAATGAGAAGAATTTTGATTTACAGGCCTATATTTAGGAGTTTTGGACAATTCTTTCTTTAACCTTTTGGTATGAAGCTGTTTTCAAGTTTGTAAATATATGTTCATGTCTATTTAAGTGAAGAAGGAACCAGTGGGAGGGATATATTTTTTGGCAATTTCCTGTCTATTTCTAGTTATTGTCACGCGTCTCTCTTACCCTGACTCGATCCATCTTCAAGTATTTTGATTTCGACAGATCGTAATGGGGCTGATGATATGATTGATGACGTCGTTACTACCTTCGATTCGGATCGATTGCCCTCTGTAATTTATACCAGGATTATGTAATGGCTTCTGAATCTGGCAAAAAGAGAGTCTACGTTTGATTTCATTACAGTTTAACTAATGCTCCCATTGAAGTTGCTTAGTGTGCATTTACTTCAAAGCATTCTTGGATTCATAAAAGCAAACACGTCATGGAGGCACTTGCGGTGGGGGAAGAGGAGGTATAGGTCCTATTTATTCATGACTTCGACTCTGGGTGGAGGCAAGTGATCAGCTTCACATCCCGGCCGTGCTTACCTCCCGGGTAAGAGAAGTTGGTACCCATTGGATAGGAGGCTGGGTGAACCAAAAAGCTGTTCTGTACTCAAAGGCCACAAGAAAAACCCTTTGCGCTTGCCGGTGATCGAATATCGGTCGTCCAGTTTGTGGTCAGACACTATACTGACTGAATTAACCCGTCTTCTTCTTGCGTTGATTAGTTGTAAATTTCACCTGTGTTTTATGCTATTTTAGCTCCGTAGTCAAGGAACTTGAAAAGCTGGTCAAGAAATTTCCCGCGTTAAGCAACACGAAGATCAATTACCGTGTACACAAATGCTCGATATTAAACCCTAACCCAAGGCACCTATATCGAGTCAATCACTTCCCGCCCTATTCGTTCTCTAGGTTCATTTCAAAATTATGTTCCCATGTACTTGTAGGTCTTCCAAGGTATTTCCTTAGACTTTGCCACTACAGTTTTGTAAACATTAATCACCTTGATTAAACGAGTAGTATTCACAACAGGCCTACATGAGTTTACAATGTGTTTCCATACAAATGTCACACGTAAAGTAACAATTCATAAGTTAACATATATTATATTTCCCACTAACACCATGCTGTTTTTATTATTATTAAAAATTACTTAATGAGTTTTAACAATAAAAGAATCCATGTTAGTACAAAATCCTAGGACCCCCATATAGAACGACGGTAAAGTTTTTCCCATCTCATAACTTTGTACGACCTCCATGTTGGAATATTTTTGCGTTATTTAGTTACCAAGATTTGGCAGTTTCTATGGGCAGAATGTTTATCTGAGTTTTACAGAGCTAATTAAGGCAAATGCCGAATGTAATATTGATAGGGGCAAATGTGATTGGACTAGGGACATTGAAGACATTCAGGGTTCCGAAGGAATTCTTGTACCTTAAAGCTGGAGCGTTCTTGTAGAATGACGAATTCTGAGGCATTCCGTAGGCGACGAAGTCTTTGTGTCGCAAGATTTGTGACTTCCTCATAACAGAGTCTCGTTTCCATAACAGAGCCGCATAGCTCCTTGCCGCTTGTAAGACATGATTGCTGTAATATCTCACACACCGATACGCGGAATTTTGTAATTTTGCGCGCGTTGTTGTGCAACTCTTACGTAACTAACTATTATTAGTGGATCCCACCGTAACTTCCCGTTAATCTTCATCATTTCGGAGGCCACAGCAGTTTCATCACAACTCGCTCCCAGAGCAGAAGCACGCTTACTTAAACATTTCTAATTGTTCTTACGTTATTTAGTGATAACATAGCACAGTGTTACACAGGGAGATGTTCAAGAATAGTAAGTGCGTGAGGATTCGTAAGGAAGCTGTAATGGCCTACTTAAGAAAACTGCTCCTTCATTTCCGCTCTTCGTCTCAGTGTTCCTTTTTTCTTTATTTGACTTAATATACCTAAATCAAACGCATGCTTTGCTGATTGTCTTGCTACCGTTTTCAATGAACCTAACCTATAGAAACTTCTGGCACTTAAATTTGAAATATCGTTTGTATTTCCTTAGGTCATTCTAAAGTACTCGTAGAGATCCGAAGACCTGTGAAGGATTTCGTAATATTCTTGAATTTTGTGATGAGGGGCTGTTTATACACGAAATGTCAGGATAAACGTTATAATAAGCGCATTTCCTTGCATTCCATATATAAACAAGGTCCTGTTGATGGCAAAATTGCCGAAATATGTAACCCACTGTATTGGAATACCATTTTGAATTTCAAAATACGAGGAGCTGTGTTTGTCGGATAATTATTTTATTGTAGAATTTTCATGCAACCTAATTAGGCTTTGTAAAACAGTAGGATCCCCTATGTGGGGTTCGGAACATCACAGAACTTCTAAAAGAAGAAGATAGTAGAAGCTTCCATGTGTGATCGGGATTTGAATCAGCTAAACCAAGGTGTTTGACCAGCCCAAGGCAGGGTACGCGTTTAAACGGATCAGAGGAAGCTAGTGAAATGAACAAAACATTATAATAACGTTGTTTAGTTTCCACACAGAATTGTTTTACTACTTACGGTTGCTAATGTCTGGTCACCCCTGGTCATGCTGGAGGGTTTATAACTTTGTGCACGCAAGATAAAGTTTTGACTCGAGGACAGACATACACACACACATTTAAACATTAAGCGCGATGTACCTTAATAACAAACAGTACGTCGAAAACAAAGACGTTGTGTACACCACACCACAGGCTGAAACCCATTAATTGTTTGCGTCAGTGAATTGATGCCTTCAGTTTGATATTGGTTATAGCTTAAATCCACGCAGGTAATGTAATTAAAGCAAGAATGTCGAGTTGTTAAACGTAAGAAAAGAGTCAAATATATTTTGTTTAAACAAATGGGAGATTTTGACGTAAGAGGGTAAAAATAATACAGTACTAGTAAGTGATCATGTTTTACCAATATGGATTACGCTGAAGAGGTTAAAGAAATTAATGATTTACCACAGTGATAGTCATTGTGGTTTCCAAGCAAAATAATCATTTCTCTATGAATATATTTTTCTGATTACGTAAATTCTCGTAAATCTAGGACGCTAAAAATAGACAGATTTAACTGTTGAAAGAATGTGGAGCGCGTCTATTTCGTTTCACTCATCTCACACAGCAAATGAATTCAAACCCAGCGTCGCAGCCAAGCCGTTAACAGTAGTTGTGTTTAAATCCTGGCTTGGAGACCACTTATTATGACTGAAGACCTTCGTAATATTTCCAGTCCCTCCAGCTCATCAAACATAAAATGGAAATATTTGTATTAAAAATACTGCTTCTTCTGAAATAAAAAAAATATTGCAGTGGCGAGAATTTCATGGCGACGATAATAATCCTCCTGTTCTATAATAGTACGAATTTCTTTGACGAGCTGCTATATTATTGGACAGCCCTGTGATGCTTACTAGCGTTCCAGTCATTAATCACATGCCGGCAGACAGTGTCATTCAAACTAACCGATTACTTTATCATAATAGTTTAAAATAAAGTTAGAACACAGATTAGATTGATGTTCAGGATAGCGCGCCAGGCCCCCGCTGCGGAGCGCTTGAAAAATCTACCCCACTACTATTGTCTAAAAGACTGCGAAACACTTTGCAAATTAACGGCTGAGGTATTTGGTTCGGATACCAGCTGAGGAACAGTTAACTTGTGGAACTTGAACCTCTAGCAGACAACCTCGGGTGAACAAAACTTGTGAAATTCACCAGGAACAATGTATAATGGTGGATCTTCTTGCAGTAGGATTGTTTTAAGGGGCATTTGTAAATAAAATCCATTTTCTTAATAACTTAGACTCTTATGTTCCTTCAAACGCTCTCTGGTGTCATATTTACTAGAACGTAGTGCACATTCTTTCTTTACTCGAGATACTAGTTGAAACACTGATTGTTCACACACTATATTCGCGAACGTTCACGCATGTAGTAGAAAGTGTGACAGACAACTTATGCGGATATAATGCCCCTTAAATTTGGATAAATACGGCCTACAGAATGACAAGCAGAAATTATAGTTTACAATTTATACAATTCAGTGATTAGCATAATATCAATTATTATAGTTTACTTATAGGCTCGCTTGGAAGTTGTTAGACATAATTGTACGTTTTTAAACATAAAGCCATTTGTGAGTCCTCTGAGATCTTTAGGCGAAATTCTCGGATGTTAACA
This sequence comes from Zootermopsis nevadensis, assembly GCF_000696155.1. Next base: position 572,057 of record NW_019059962.1, on the reverse strand, counting down.
GTTTGACTCAATTTTTCACTCCTCATCATTCAAAAATAATCTTACACATCTTCCTAACATAGACGCTACAACCTACAGCTGCTGATCCAGTATCTTCACCTTTCCCATGCCACACACGAGTTTAACTCTTCCAGAAACACTGAAAGTTCTAGTATACGTGTATTTGTTATCTGAGAATATTAGTGAAGGAAGCGTGGAGCGCTGTCTTTCATCAGTTGCATCTAACTACTGTGACATTTCAACAATAGAAATGAAATGGAAATGTACCAACATAAAAAGGTTCTTTTTTCAAAAAGGTCGACAAGGAAGATAGAAGTGCAAACTAATACTGAAAACTGTCCACGGGCCACAGGTAGGAAATTCTGTAAGCTAAAACACGTGTCATCGTGCAGTTGAAGTTAGCGTAATGAGTAAGTTTTCAGGTGAGAGTGTCTTAATTAGAGAGAGCGATTGTGGCTGTGTCGGAAATCAAACGGAAATGTGGAGTGTAAAGTTTGAGAGCGGAGGATGATAAATGACCGACAGACAGTCTCTGCCTTGTCGTGGAGTAACCACACTACCCATCATTCATTGCTATTTGTTCACTGGTTTATTCTGGGACTTTTTTTTTATTTTTGTCAGCTGTTATTACTCAAGAAACCAGTTAGTTGGAAGTACTAAAATTAAAAATAAGTTCTTGGAAGAGCAGAAGAGTCTACTTTCTTAACCTTACATGTAAATATATGACAATGAATGATAAACTAACCCTTTTAATACTATACATGTGGTTTCTGGGTTAGAAGAATGAGCCATTTTGGTTTTGGATTTATTAGCGTTTGAGAATCTCAGTGTAAGGAATTTTTCCCCACACATTTAGCTTTTATGGCAGTTAATATGGGGAGGGGGGTCGCTATTTCCTGGGTAGACTTGATGGTGGTCACGGTAAGAAGTTGTGGAGGAACGTATAACTTTAATCTGTGAAGACGGTCAACGTAACAAAAGTGATAATCGACGTGGACGGTATTTGTAAGCATTTGTTATATATAATCTAACAGATTGACAGGAAATCTGTGGACATTTCAGATCTGTTTAATTACACAGCGTGAATGTTAAAGATATATTCGAGGTAATTCTGAAGAATTTCAGACATAGCGGGGTTTTGTTTCCGAGGAATTTAATCCAGTTACATCTTACCACATAGGTTAAGAAGTGCGGGACCAGTGGTTTCTAAGAGGTACCATCCTACTGTGATGATATGCATAGATCCAGAAAGAAATTGGACATGATCCAGTTCTGGAAAAAATTGTCGCTTTAAAGCAACACGCGCTCGATTCTAAATGCAGTGAACTGGATGGAGATCCCACTATGATCTGAATAAAGACGTCTACTACAGCAAGTCCTAATGACAGGGGTAGATGTTTTGGAAAAGTAGTATGTCCTACCTAAAGTGCTATCGCAGGGAGCGAGAGGCCTGGATTCTGTCCTCGGCTGAAGTGAAAGAACTTTTCTCTGGAGCAAAGGGGACCAAATAGTAAGTTATGCCAAGCAGGAAGAAAGGAAGCAGTATCGCTACGAAGGTGAGCTGCAGTAACACTCAGGGATAGATTCACTATTTCAGGGCTGTCTGTATGTTAGAGAACTGCATATTCATAGAGAGACGATTGCGTAACTAGGATTAACACCAGGGGTTGAATTATAATCGTTCTCTTCCACTATTTGAATAGGGTATCTGTAGAAGTCTCAGACTTGGAACCTACTGGTTTATATTGTATATGTTTATGTATGTTTACTTGATCTCTGATTCTTTTCCTTCTTTTGATTTTATGTTGTCTTTAACTCCTTCTTTCTTTAATTTTATTAGCTGCCTGTTTCTTTTAGCCTTCCTTCTTACCCTTAATTTTTAGTTATTTCTGTGTCTTTTTGTTTGTTTGTCTCTTTCTTTCAGATACAGACACGTAGCTTAATATAAGTGATGCGATATGAGGCAGAGGGTGTCGACCAATGTGCCTCTATTCTTATCTTTCAGACTGTACGGTGTGTAGGGGTGAAGACAGGGATATAAATCCCGCTAATGAATTCCGGAACAGCAGTAGCACCCTATGTCACTCACCCCTCGCACCCCGGGAATTAGTGTCACTCCACCCCCTCTCCTGTATTACGTTCACTGAATTGTCCTGGGGATTTCACGTCCATTAGAAGCTATATCCCCTGCATTACATGTTGGAATTTACGGTAGCAGTCCTGGGTTCTTATCCAACTCATTATATGGTGTATTTTCAGTAGCGGTCCTGCGAGTCCTGGGTTATTGTTCTCGACATTACATGTTGGAATTTACGGTAGCAGTCCTGGGTTCTTATCCCCGGTATTGTGTTTTGGAATTTAGTCCACGGTAGCAGTTCTGTGTCTTCGGCGTTAAGTGCTGGAATCTAAATTAGCAGTTTTGTAGACTTTGGATTCTTCTCTACAGCATTAAATCGCTAATGTGTTAGCACTCAGAGAATCGCTTTTGGAAAGCTTGATTTTACTGATGACTGTTATGATTCTACAATGCAGGAAATTTGCTAACTAAATAATTAGAAATTGCTAAACTGCTATTTTTTATATTTTAAGGTAGTTATTTGTTTAATTATATTGGTAGGTAGGTAGGTACGTGGTCACGGACGTACTGGGTTAATAAGTTCCATGTGATTGATTAATTATGTAGGTTTTTAACTGGTTAACCTTAGTTGGCTGGTTAATGAATTTATTGTATTATTTAACTACGGCTTTTTATCTGCGTAGATTATAGGCCTATATCGGAAGGAATAATGCCATCAGTTTCCAAGAGAAAATCAGGAAACACGAGAAATTCAAACATGTCTGGTTTCTGGGACGAATTTCGAATCTGTGACTTGAAAGTACAAAAGAGCAGCGTAACTAGTCTAACGCGACGGTAAAGTTGCTTTGATGCCACAGCAGGCTGTTATGGGTGCTGGGATCATTGTTCCCAATTTTGAATATTGCGTATGTTAAGGTTTTCCGAAGTCCAGATTTCGTATATTCAGCCTCAAACAATTTTGTTTCCAAATATTTTGTAGGCCTATACGTTTTATACAATTCGTTTCTGAAACCTACTACAAAATGTTTGGTCCTCCAACACTACTTAGGAGAATTTTACGCGATGGTCTTGAGGTGGGAGCCAGAATCTGTAATTGCTCTGGCCGGCCACTCGGAGAGCTGTAATTGAGCAGGAATTCGGAGTTTGGAATGCGCTTAACGACATGATGAGGACGTGCTCCTATGTGCGTAGTATTCGTGCTGTGTGGGCGGCATAAATTCGTCTAACAAGGAGCAGGACATGCTTTCCATACAGGATTGCCGATCTACAAGCGACAGCATTTAATTATATACTCAGATAACTGTAACCAAAATGACGAACGAACAACATGCACGATCTTGCATTACACTTTAAAAACTGCTTCCTTGAGAGTAAGTCTAAAAGAAGGCTGTTGGTCACACATGATGAACACAATATATTATTATATCCAGACACCTAAATATGTGAACTTGCTACTGGAACATTTAGGCTACACTATATTCGAAATCTTGTATTGTACTTTTTTACTGTTGTCAGTATTTAGGATTATACATTGCAGGATAAAATATATAGGATAGATCTCCTACTACTGATATTGTGTTTGTTGAAGACGTAACAAATAAAATACACAGATAAAAATACAGTCAATGGCTTTTTCAAAATGGTGCGTAATTTGTCACTTTATTAAACATTCAACTGATCCTTTAAATTCAGCCCCTGCTTAGGAACAGATATGTTTATAAATTTTTGTTTGAGAATATGAAAGAAGGGATCATTTTGTGGGCGTTGTTGGTGTATAACATTGACATATATCTCTACAGGGAAATAAACTGTGAATGTATGAAGTGTATTGAAGTTGTTGAGGTTAGGATGCAGAGGTTGTCTCCTCTGATGTTCGTGGTAAACCTTCGGGCTCGGTAACAGCAGATAATTTCTTAACCACTTAAAATCTGTCTAGTACTCCAGGATGACTCTGTACTATTTAATTAGTAAATGTTAATATACTGAGTTGAGACGATAAATTTGGGGAATAAATGCCAACATTATGTTCAGAATCTTTCATATTTCAATCTCCTATATAAACGAACGAAGACTAAATTGTACAAAAATGTAGTTTTATTATTTTTTTGTAGGCTTTAGCGTGTGGAACGTAGTTTCTTACCCTAAAGGAGGAACGTACATTGATTTTAATTTCAAACGGAGTGCTGAGAAAAATGTTTTGCCCCAATGGAAGGTGTGAGAATTTCATAATTTGTAGGTCTTTACTCTTCACAAAATATTATTGAGATGATCAGATCAAGGAAGATGGGCAGGAAATATAATACGCTTGATGGAAATGAGAAATGCATATTTATGATCAGAAGAACTAGAAGGAAGACATAGGAGTGGTTGAGAATATAATACTGAAATAGATCTCAAGGAAAGGCATGAATTTATGAATTGAATTCATCTCTAAGAACACAGAATTTCTTGATAGGAATAGCCCGTTTGGGAGTCTGCAAAAAAACAAACAAACAGCGGTTACGTTTGTGTTTAGAATGGGACGTGAGTGCTGTAGATGAAGAACCATATTTTGAACTTGTTTCGATGTTATTCTGAGCCGGGTTATAGATGACGCCAATGTTGTAACAATGGGTCGACTTTCTACCGGCCGTGACTAAGATCGATTGCGTTGTATTGTTGAGCGGTCAGGTCGCATTGTGCTCCTTCTCGTAGAGGGAGGGGCGCTGGATTGCTTTGGAAAGGAATACGGGTTGCGATTGTTAAGAGAGAAAGAAAAAAGTGCATTTCGTGAAGTACAACTTCTATTGAGAAGTGGAAATGAATAGAACGCGCAGGTCCGTGGATCGAATACCGTAGCATACAACTCAGAGTGTCACTTTCACACGTTGCTGAGAAACATGGTCATTGTATTCACAATAGAAATAACGCAAGGTTAAAGGATGACTTGCAAAGTTGTGTTCCTAAAATACTTTTAATTCATCAACCAATCAGCGGTTAGCACTCAGTCCACCAACCAACCAAACAAACAAACAAACAACAAACTATGTCAATCAACCATTTAGCCACCCAAACAACCAATAAAGTATTCCACTAACTACTCTTTTAAAGAATAATTAAAGTCATTTAATCAATCATACTCTGCAAAGTACTAAACCAATGTCACAAACATTCAGTACCACGAAAGGAAAGCGGTCATTATTGTGCTGGGTGTCACCCAATGTGTACCTTGCCATTTCTCAATGTTAACCAGAGACATGGAATGTAATTTCACCTGGACCGTTGAAGACGCACGGCGGCAGAGAATCAATTCCAAATCGCATCTCGTGTTGCGTCACAACTCAGTAATCAGATTAAAAGATTTCGACACCAGAAGTCAGATGTCTCACACTTGCAATGCAGATTCATGTTAAGAAGCTCTCAGCTACTCGTTTCCTCTCAAAGAGACTTTACGATTTCGTATTCCGACAGATGTCTTAAACTTCTCATCCGGGTGGTCAGACTCTCCGCGGGGCTCGATTCTGGCTGTAAGAGGCCTTATTCCAAGTGTTACTTGCGAAGAATTTGTAACTACATTTTAGAACGCTACGCTAAACGTACCGGTAATTAAAGTTACTAGTGGAATTCACATTGAAATTTAAACGGGAACTTGAAAGAGGTGTAATGTATGCGACACAAAGCAGCGTTGAGGACAGCTAACTATCGTGGATTTTACATATATGTGTTTTAATTGATATAAATGTACATTTTTTGTAAACCAGTTTCTGTTTTGAAATAATGTCTGCTTATCTGCGAACAATGGATGTACTACTTTTTTCTTATCCACTGTAATGTATTTTGAGCTACAAGCTATGCTCTGAAGTATTATTCTAGGGTAACAAGCCAGTAGGAACTTACGCCCTTTGGTCCTCGTTGTTCATGATTGCGCATCAAGCCCCAGGCAGTAATATGAGTTACTTGGACTCAGAATTCTCTCATAATCGGGTCTCATTATTTATCCGTTCATGTTAAATCGGTTTTTCGTCTACAGACGAAGAGAAGGAGGGAGGGAGGGAGAAAAAGAATAAAAATTTGACTACAAATAAAAGGAAGCGCACGTATATAACCTCAATATTGAAAACTGGGATCATTCCCAGCAGACTGGTCATTTAGTGTAACAGCGGCACAGGGCACTGCTGGACGTTTGTCTGTATCCTACGTTTTTTCATTTTATTTAGCTGATTTTTATGAACAAAGTAGAATTAGAAAGAGATTATAAATGATGAACTGAGAAAGATGTACAAGGGAATGATGTAATGTTTTACGACACTGCCACAACATTTTCCTGGAGAGATTGAAAGAAATCACAATAAATGTATATAGACTATTCTGCATCTCAGTACCGTATGAAGGTGAATGGTGAGTTGTATTCGTTCTGTAAACGTTTGAGACAATGATTGTATACTGTATTTGTACTCTTCGGCATTGCCAATTTTCTGAAGTAAATTTGAAATATATGACGTTTCAGGAGTTCGATCTAGTCCTGTCGTAAAATGTCTGATTGACATTGCAGCTTAATTACAGATCTTTTATTGCCTTTATAATTTTTTTAAATTTTAAGATCCCAACCGTTGCCGTTGATTTGAAAACAAAAATAAAATATCTGTCAGTGCAACAAGACTGTCAACTCCCGAAACGTCACATGACGTATATGAAATATATCTTAGATAATATGCCATGTAAAATGTAATAATGGTATAGTGGTCAGTTACACGCTCCGTTTATCTTGGGTCAGGGATTTTTCTCTTGAACACTGGACCATATTCAGATTTCCATCCATTAGGTATGGGAGGTACTTTTACCAAACGGGAATCGAACTGTAACCGCAATGAATAAAAACAGGAACGATGATTTTTTTTATTTCTGCAGGTCAGCGTGTTTGTAGAAGTTATTAAAACTAGAAAAGTCTTCAGAACACTTCAAGTTTTCTTATTAACCACGTTTATAGGGGGAGACCATGCCCACGTATTATGGCAGCATCATGTCGGATGTCTTAATAAAATAACATTCGGGAGTTGTTACGAATGTAATGGTTTAATTAATGTTTTCCGAGTCTCAGTTTGTTACAAATGTAAAAATAAAGTTCACTGATTTATACTTGATATAGTTACGTGGCTTCTAAGAATCGCTGATTATTAAGATCTGTACTCCACTTTTGTGTTCCACATACTTTGCAACGTTCAGCAAAACTCAGTTTCCTCCACAGAGTCGATTTAACGTATTCCATCTCATTTTGTGAATAAATAGCAATTATTTTCTAAGACAGTAACCAACTGTTCTTTATGATGCTCATTCATTTGGTGAAAATTATGGATCATTGCCAGAATTTTTTTATTGAAATAGAATTTACTTCGGACCAGAAGCCTTAGTTGCACCACTCTAACTCGATTGTCAGAGCCTTGTTTTTGACAAACGGGTGCAAAGTGTGAATTTGAGGTCAGGCTTTATATTATGCATCTTGGACAAGCATTTTAGTGGATTTTTTGTCCCTGCAGGCGATTTTCAGGGCAGTGCCTTGAACCAGGACATGACTGCGTCTTTCCGATTCCTTTTCAGACGCCTTAGTAATCGCCCTATCGTCTTGTTGTACGCTGAATGAGCTCTGTCGGTGATGCAGTATCGCTACTTAACCTACGAACCAAACTTTTAAATGTTTTGCCGAATGATCGGCCTACGTGTTAATGGCATTTTTCTGTGATGTTCTGATGCGTTTCACACACATTTTTGAATATCTGAAGAATATGCGAGAGTTAAGCCGCTCTTGTCCGCAGACGATAAGGTGAAGTAGCGGGGAAATATCGGCCATTCACCATAACCCTCACAAAGGAAAGGATTGATTGGAAAAAAGTCGTACGGTATTGGCTAAAAAAACAGTATCCGAAAAACAAACAAGATCATGTCTTCATTGCACGGCTGGGTGAATCCCCGACACGCTATCCTTGCCTGCTCAATCGCAGGAAGTGGCGTCGTACCAGATATGGACATTGTTTCAGTATTGTTCGTACTGTTGGTTGATTCCGTTGGCCAATCAGTTTCTTAGATTGAGTACATGGTATCTAGAGTTTTATCCTCGCTTTGGACATGGATTTTGTCCTTATAATTCAGCATTGTCCTGTGATAGCAGGAGCCTTGTGATTTCCTGCTCCACGATTCAAGTAGTCGTAACGTTTATGTTTATTAAATTTTCTTGGTTTAATTCCGTTACATTGTCGATTCTTTCACTTGTCATTTGTTGATCTTTCCTCCTTCTCTTTCTCGTAGTTTCGTATACTTTAATTTGTTTCTCCTTTGGGATTTTATTCCCTTTATTTATTGCATTATTAATTATTTATTTCTAATTTCATTTTGTTATTTAATCAGGGCCTTTAACGCATCTACTTCTCTTCACCAACTTCAGAGTTTATTTCCTGTTACTTCTCAGCCATATTTACCACCACGTGAAATAGCGGCGCAGTCATAGTTTGCACTGAGATGCCCCAGAAATGACGTCACTTGCAGTTTGAACCAAGCCGCTTCCGGACGGTGAAATGCATCGGAGAAACATTTTTTGAAAGCTGAGACATAAAGGGAACATGAAACATTGCACTCCTTTGTCTCTGCAGATAATTTTTCCCATGTCATTTCTAGCGGACCATTAAAACAGACCCTGGAGCCTTACATCCTGGGAGCATAATTACACAGGGAGCAACTTTGTAAGCTTCCTGTCGTCTTACTTGTATCTTGCTTTGTCGACTACATAGAACGATGAACAGGAAGTGGCCGTGGCTTATTTTAAGATAATTTTTCTTTCAAGGATGTGGGGTTTATAAGCCACTTCAATTTCCCTACCTTTAAGAAATGCAGTGACCCGACCCTAAAACTTCGTATCCTTTTCTTGACCATTTCGACGTCGCCGCACTATTTAAAGGCTCAAAATACTGGGCGTAAACAGAAATAATTACACAAATTTTTAGTTGCTTAAAAAACGAAGAAAGGGAATATATTAAATTATAAATTAACAGCTTTTCCACTTGTTATTAAATGTAATATAATAATAATAATTGGTATGTAATTTAATAAAATAATTGTGTATGTTAATGTGTATACAAGCCTCGGACCACCAGTTAATTAAGTCTGAAATAGGGTGTGGTTGTTTGAACAGGCAGGTTATACGACAGATTGGCAATTGATAGGTAAACAGACACGTAGGTGGTGATAGTATTTTCTGTGTTTAATATACGTTTTGAAAGAATTATGACATTTTACAGTTTAGCTATGTTGTCATCTTTAGTTAGACATTGAAGCAAGTGAAAGGAGGATGTGTGAAGGAAACAGAGGAAAACTACGAAAAATTAATCACGAACAGCACAATGTAAAATTGAAGTTATAATTGATTGAAAAACTTTCCATGATACTGGAAATATTATTTGAGGAAAGTCTACATTACACTGGTTATGCTCCAAGTTAACTATCAGGGCCAGCTTTCTTGTAAAAATTAATTTATGTAAAAAATCCTTGAGCTAACATAAGTAGATTAAATGTGGAAGGATGAGATAGTAGGCACATATAGCTTGTGAATGCAAGAAATGCGTACGACATTTTGGTTGTAAAATCTTAAGAAAACACTGCTGGGGGAGCTAGGAGCAGACTGATAGTCAAGTGGCACTGAGATAAATAGATCGAGTGGTTGTGAACTGGATAGAACTGACACCTGATAAGAATCAGTGGTGGGCTTTTGTAATCACTGCGATGAAATATCGGCTTTTGTAAAATGTGAAGATTTTTTCTATTACCTGTACTCTGTTCAAGAGATGCTTGGAGTTCGTCAGACCCAAATGTCTGCTTGTAACAGAAAGTATTCGGATACAGAGGAACTGACCCTTGACCTCAAACGGTAGCTTATCCAGTGGTACCTGGCGGAGAAGTTCACAGCGTCTCGTAGAGATGTCAGGAGAGAGTACAAACGCTGGGTAAGGCTCCGTATTTGCGCCGGATTATCGCTCAACGGTGGCTTAACGATTAATGTTGACTGCTTATGCTAGCCGCCTGTCAAAGAGTGACATTTGTGGTGGAGATCCGAGTTGTTCTGCTCTTCATTACGTCACCACTGACATTAACTAATTATCTTGATGACCAACGAACAGATCAATATACAAATAAAATAAATTACTGACGGTCGTTAGTCAAGATATTAATTAAAGAATTCAGTGCAACCTAATGTGACTGACTTTGAAAGTAACTGAATAGCTAACCAACCGAAAGACTGACGTACGGACGGATGGAATAACTGATTAAATAGGCTCATAAGTCACTAAAGTCCAGGTTCAGGGCCTGTTGTTTAACTACTTAGGCCTAAATACCTGAATTAAACATTACTGGCTAGGTTTACAATCATGCGTTTTATTCAGGCACTTGAGTAGATGAAGAGAAGAAGGCCATGGTTTTCTTTATGTTACATGATCCGGCTTTCCGGGATAAATCCTTTTTTGTCCCAATATTTCCATATGATAACAGAAATGGTCTTATAAGTTATTAGCGTCAAGTGTCCTCCGTATTAACTACCCAGCCAGTTGACTGATTTATATGAAACTTGGTGTTAACATATTATTATTTAGTGCCACCTAGTTTCTGCACTGTTTAATACTGTAGCATTAATAATTCCAACATGACGGACATGAGAAGTGTCACTATCTCTGACCAGCATGTATGTTATAATAAGTCGTATCTTTGAATAGTAATAATCTTTCTTTGACATTTTGTTAGAATACGTATAAATTGGCAACATGGCGAACGAATGAAATCTGCACTTGGCTTCCGGTTTGACTGCGATATCTAATGAACCACCGGGGTTGGGCATGTAAACGTCGTTATGGACACATATTATAAACACACGATGTGTTAGAATGTAAGTCTTATACTTTGCATAAGAATTTTTTGTTTCGTATAAATAGAATTACGAGCAAGATAACGGCAGGATTCTGTACTGCAGAAATGGAACACCAAGTAGTATAATTTATAATTCTTCCTAACCTCACTATACAGATGAAAATTTTGAAGTGAAGCAGGCGTCGTAAGCTATATCCAGAACTTGTTATGCCCATATTTTTGTAAGTGATAATTCTACAGAGACGCATGTTATATCAGCAAACCGTGTGGGTATATTTAAATTAGGCGCATGCCTACCTGACTCATTAACAATGATAAACGCCGCTAAAAAGCAGGCACGCCATCATAAATTAACCTATTGTTAGAGTTTTACAGAACGCAGAATTCGCTTTTAATTGCTGCAGTAAAGCGGCCTATATTTTGACTCTTCATCGCACCAGCATTTTTGATTCACGGTATTTACTCCATAAAAAAATGCAAGTTGTGCACAGCGACGGACAACCCACAGCTCTCGAGCCTCAGTGTGATCTTCGGGTTCCATAAAAGCTCGGAATTTCTCATCCAGCAGAATAACTATCACTTTCCAAAGGAAGACCCTGCCAGACCTGCTGGTGATCTAGTACAGAACGTCGCTAAACACCGCAAATCAATTAGCCACCACACCAAGCCGTGATTTATAGCCCAATTACCATGCACACTAACGAACAATAAAGAACACGACCATTACGCGGATAACTGTGATTTAGAAATCGCTGCGCTCGGAACGTCACTCCGAGTAGCAGAACACTTGTTCTTTCAGACGTCATATACGCTCACATTACTTTCAAAGCGCAGGGTCTTGAAGTTTTCTGTCTTCTGGGTTGTTGCGCTGTGTAGTCCGGTCGATGTTAACCAACGTTTCAGAGGTCATACTGCCTCCGTCATCAGGGCCCTGATGACGGAGGCAGTATGACCTCTGAAACGTTGGTTAACATCGACCGGACTACACAGCGCAACAACCCAGAAGACAGAAAACTTCAAGACCCTGCGCTTTGAAAGTAATGTGAGCGTATATGACGTCTGAAAGAACAAGTGTTCTGCTACTCGGAGTGACGTTCCGAGCGCAGCGATTTCTAAATCACAGTTATCCGCGTAATGGTCGTGTTCTTTATTGTTCGTTAGTGTGCATGGTAATTGGGCTATAAATCACGGCTTGGTGTGGTGGCTAATTGATTTGCGGTGTTTAGCGACGTTCTGTACTAGATCACCAGCAGGTCTGCCTCGTATGCAGTGCCGACCGCACTGAGGTCATATAAAAATTAAAATTCTGATTCAAAATCTGTACATATTCGTTGGTTTACAGTTCGTATATGGACCGAACATCAGCTACAGACGTTATATAGTAGAGGAAAATACGAGAGGATGATTAATGATGAATTGGAAAGTTGAGACATTGTGGTCAATTTTAAGATTTCATCCAGGTATTTTGTTTGAGTGGCAGAAAAAAGATAGAAAACTCAAGACAGCGGATGTTTCTTTCAAGACTTGAACCGGATACCTCCCGAATACAGCTCAGGCGCCTTAGCGCCGAGGCAAAATGTTCCTCCGTTTGTGCTGGATGTGCACACCAACATAACTTTTCCTGTTGATACCGTAATGATATTAGGTTAGCTCAGAGGTTCCCAAACTTTTATACCTTGCGCTCCCCTTAACACATTTCATCAATTTCACATCCCCTTTCAGACTAAGTGCAAGCAAACAGATTTGACATAAAATTTAGCTGTGAGTATAAATTTTTTATAATTAGTACATATTATTCAATGAATTTGATTTAAAAAACTGTAATAAGATATACGCTTCATACCTGAATTAGTGGGATGGATGTGATTGCTTCTGTGAACATAACTTATACTGAGGTTGGAGTTTTGAAATGGTCGCTCTAAGATCGTTTTCCAGGTTCATCATAGGTATAATTAGACTTATATTGCCGTTTACTTCCTAAAACCGCCGATGCTCTACGAGTCTGAATTCTACAGAACTATAAGATGACTAAACTGCCTCAATCAAGCTAAAACGCGCCCCATACTTTGGGAACCTCTGGGTTAGCTATAGGATGTAAATTACGAAGTCCCGCCCTCCCGTCTTGTAATATCCACCGATATGTAGTTACCGCAAATCTTCCCTGTGACGCCAAATTTTTTTCAGGCGTTTGTACTTATAATTTTCTCTCAATGTAACAGTTTTCACAAATAAATAAATTAAATGCAAAATTACGATAGCCTGTGTTAGGCCTCTTTGGCCTCTATATTTGCAGGCTGCGTAGACACACACACGGCTTATATAGCCTATAGTTGTAGAAACACATTGCGGTGCTTAGGTAAAAATTAGAAATATGTTAACGAAAACTTCGAACGTCTGAATATAGCCTATTGCTCTCTTCGAGAATTCTCATAGAATAAATGCGAAATCGAACCTACAACCAGTTGCATTGTAGTGTTAATCGCGCACCCAGGTATGAGTAGCAACAGTGGAAGGTTACATTTTTAAAAATTATATACAAAGGCAGTCCACGCAGCGTCTGGTTTGCGAAGTGTTCTCTACTAAGAATGGTTTCCGCGAAGATATAAAACTGTCGCATCTGCTAGACGGCGGTGAATACGTGCTTAAAAGTGCAGACATTTCCATTTGATTTGAAAACCACTTGTTTTTCAGACAAAGCACAGTAAGTGGCTCGGGGTTGGGAGTTGGGGTGATAGCAATGAAAGGAAAAAGATGATCAGATCTTCATGTGAAGATGGCTGTCTTCTGGCTTGTTTCGCCTTGTGGTCTGGTAGAAATTGACCTACATTTCAAATGTGCTTGCTGTTTCCATCGTCAGGGCGATGAGTAAGAATCGAGCGGATGGTGGCAGCAGGTACCTCTGAAACGTTGGTAAGCGGGCACAAAAACCCACAGGACAGTCATTTCGTACTCACCTCCGATAGAAATCTTATTGTTTTTGCACTGAATCAGGGAGTAGAATATGTTTTCATGACTGTCGCATCCCTAACAATTACTTTCATTTGGTTATCATAACCTGAAATAAATTATCTGGCACAAATGTAGAATCCAGCGAACTCGGATTTGTTGGTAAGATTTTTAGGTGCTCGTTTTCTTATTATTGGCGCTGCAATCTTATCGGGACCACGGTTTACAGACTTGTAATGTTTTATAAACTCTCGTTATGACAAGGTGAATGACTTCTGGGATGAAGGATCAGACAATTGTAGAAGATGAGACAGGGTAAGGATTTGAAAGATAATGGTGATTTATTTTAAAGTACTATAATAGTATGCGTGAAATGACTCAGCATTAGCCCTGTTTCAGAAGCGATAGTAGGTCACTCATTCTAAATTCCAGTCCGGTACATCCTGAATGCAAGTCAGACGAGTTATCGGGGCTCCAATGCAATCAGTGTCTTAGGGTTCAAGTCATAGCTTGTGACAAGTAATATTCAGGTCAGACTGGAGTTAAGACTTACGAGAGGAATCGTCTCATATCCGGAATGAAACACCGAACTTTCTGCTACTTGTTCTACTACTGCATATACACTTAGCAGGCATCAATTCCGAATTGACTCAAACCCCAAACCCCCCAACCGCTACTTGAGACACTGCTACATGTACCCTTACATTCAGCAAGCATTAATTCCGAGGGTGGTTGTACGAGTTCACAGGGTGGAAGGGGGTCACCGACTAGATGCTCGCTGCCTCTCCATTAAATATTAACTACACTTAAAAGCGATGCTGGAAGATTACGCCGGAGAAAGGGTTTACTTGGAGTTGTGCGGGCTGCATACACACGGTCCCCGCAAAAGGCCCGGTGCTCAATTCAGTGCATCCAGTGAACGTGTCAGTCTGACCGAATGTTTCATATTCGAAAAGCTTAACGAATATCGATAAAATTTAGTATGTGAACTTGTTGAGGTGATCAAACCAAAGAAGATGAACATCAGATAAGTGAGTCTGTAGCACGAAGTGGGAGAAATGATAAATGTAAAATGTATATAAATATGAAGATTTCTGTCTTCTGGGTTGTTGCGCTGTGTAGTCTGGTCGATGTTAACCAACGTTTCAGAGGTCATACTGCCTCCGTCATCAGGGCGATGAACCTCTAAAACGTTGGTGTAAATCTGCCAAACTAAACACCGCAACAGCCCAGAAGACAGAAATCTTCATCGCCCTGATGACGGAGGCAGTATGACCTCTGAAACGCTGGTAAACATCGACCAGACTACACGGCGCAACAACCCAGAAGACAGAAATCTTCATACTCACCGCTGTGAAAACCTCAAATCATATATAAATATTAGTTGGCAATATTCAAAAGACACGACTTGAAACGTGGATGTTACAGAAAGTGAGTACGGGGTTGTGGACAGGATTCATTATTCGAAGCACGAAAATTACGTAAATAATAAGATCATGGTTAATGTTTCTTGGGAAATAATCGCTGTTTCTTTCTGAGGAACATGTAGATACACTATGTGAGCAAAACGCAGAGTTATTGAATCTTAGTACAGGTGGTACATAAAGTTGTCACAGCGCTTTAAAGGCTTAATCTGTCTCAGATCAATAACGAGCTCTTGTGAACACGGTAATAATCCTTCGGGCTTCACAAAATAGGCGCGGAATTTATTAACTGGCTGAGCAACTGTTAGCCGCTCAAGCACCCTGTTCTATCGAATTTTCTGTCGTTAGTAGGATAGAAGTCTTCTTATTTGCAGAGCGTGAATTTTAGGCCCCCTTACACTTTTATCTTTAATTTATTGATGGAATCAATTTTAATTACAAGAATCCGCATGACACTTCCTTTGAATGATTGATTTATTTGCTTCTTAATTCTAATTAACATGTTACACAGAAATTACGTAGATCCTTATTTCTGAAAGTACGGCACGCAAATGTACCATTATAGAGGCAACATTTGAACGAGTAAACATGTCAGTATCTGAATATTACACTGTCGGATGATTCTAGATTTCAATTGTGATTTTCCAACTGTTATTGTTCCGTTTAATGTTGTTAATCTCATCCATAAAAAGCTTCCAGAAGAGTTTTATTTTCCCACAATCTTGAATTCGTAACATTAGATAATCGGGTTTCACACAGGATCACTGCATCTCCATTTCACACGCTGCAAAGGCTCATCTTGTGGGCAGAACGTGCGAATTTATTTATAATTGATAACGTCTCGGTAAATGCTCCCGAAATGAACCACTGTAGCACCATCCTTGCAACAACTGTTGCTATTTATTATTCTGTCCTTGTTTCTTTATTTCTTTCTCGCGTCTGACGTGTTCCGTGGGACTCAGCAAAGTAAGTATGGATTCTGGAATCCCATTTGGATGAAACATACTATTTATTAAGAACGGCTTTATGTGCAATTCCGCTCGCTACGTCATATTCCTCTTCTGATCTCCAACCAGATTCCTTACAGTACTCGTATTAGTTACCCATCCTCCACTAGTAGTGAAGCATTAGATTAGAATACCGACATAGAAAGACAGAGCAAGTGAACCCATAGAAAACCACCCTAAATACGTTACGTCTGATGCACTTTACCCTGCAAAGTTGAAACAAGAATATGCTTTCTTCACTTACCAGAATAAAGCCATCAGAATACCTTGTTGTAATTTATGTATCTGCATTACTACCAAAAGCGTTCTTTTTCACAGATATAATTATCATTCTGTATAAGACCTGATTCATACGTAGGAACAGTAGAAACTCCTGCGCTTGTTTGTGGATCGCGATAGTAACGAGGCAAAACCTTTATACCGATCCTGTCATATGGATCTAACAAGGACAAATTTCTCACGTTTCTATTGGCTTTAACGAAATAATATGCCTTAAGAACAGTGATATTGAAGTTTTAAGTAATGATGGTTGATCATGCTGTATTATTGGACAGACTGTTTAGTAGAATCACTTTGATGGATTCTGCAAAAATGAAGTAGGTCTAAATGTACGCATACAATAGGTGTTAACACGGTCATGCATGAAAATAAAATAATGTGGCCAGTGAACGAAACCAAGAAGCAAGATAAACTTCTGAATTGCTGTAGATTAATTCATAACTACACAGGTCTACAGTATACGGTAATTGATACTGACAGCGTCTTTAAATAAACTACAAAGGAAAGTAAAACATACTCCATTGAACAAAGCAGTTTATGGGAGCTGAGAATTGCTAATCTGCTCAAGAATTTTTCTGCTTTGAATGGAAAAGAAAATTCATTACCCTTCTCATGACAGGTCGTCACAACACCCTATCCTGAACCAGATACGTTCAGTCTACACCATATTTTTTAAGAGCCATTTTAATATTATCCTCTCATGTGCCTCTAGATAAGAGCAATGATGCATTCATGATAACGTCGTGCTAAATATTATTGTGTGTGTGTGTGTGTGAAAACATTGTGACCTTCAAAGTGTTTGTTAACTTAGGACAGAACAAACAGAAATTTTGCACAAAGGGATATAAATATATTAAGCTATCTTCACTACCAACTTCTGTATTCAAACGGAGGCTGTTGAGACGTCAGAACTTGCGCTGAGTAAGCGCATTAGTACATACGGCCTTCCAGCACAGTGCCTGTGGAAGCTTTTGTATTGAAATTTGAACTGAGCCGTCCTATTGTTTGTTAAGAAAAATGTAGTCGAACTATGAGAGAGTGTTTTCACATAAGCCATTCTTGCTCTAGATTATGATAAGCTTGCATATGGTATTGTGGTAGGATCACTTACATGTTCAGTCAGTGTCTTTGTGGTATGGTAGACAAACGGAATGAAAGCCGTAAGTTTGTAACATAATTTTGTCATAAGTACACTCCTCCATTGGCATTTTCGTTTTGGCTGTGCAGCACAATTTAAGTTTTCCCATCTTATATCTATATCCGGTTTGAGTCCTTGAATTCCGACTATTTTGACTAACCTTTTTCCTAGTTTTATTCATTCCCTCCAATTAAATTTTGAGACAATTTACGATAGACTTTTTCTAAGAATGTTGATACGTTACATTTTTCTATGTTACACGTCCGCCCAGTTCATAAAAATTTGTAGTTTAAGAGTACTTTAGATATAGTCTTTTCACAGGCCGATCTACCAAATGTTTAAAGGATTTTAAATAAACATTACAATTAAAAGGACCAAGAAGACATCTTCACCGCTGTGAGGACCTCGAATCTCACAAATTTTCTTTCTGACACATATTTCCCTGATCAGTGTTCTCAGACGAAATCGATCAGACCCGCGTAATACAAGTACAATCACAAGTAGTTTTACCTATGTTTTAATCCTCGGTGACTTAAGAATTAGACCGGTAGACAATGTTTTCAGTACAGTAGCCTTTGTCTGAAATGGGACCTAGAGTAACGGAGATCTGCTTTTATTGAACAAGTGTAAAAGACCAGTGACTAAAGTGCACTTACACGCTGATATTAAGAGGAAAAGAATCTGTGCTTCCTGAAATTTATCTGAAGGACAACATTCTTGTCAAAATGGGGAAGAAATGAGACTAACTGTCAGTAGAATACCTCAATCGACTACTGAAGAAGATGGAAAAGAAAGAGGAAAAGAATATCAACATAATTGGAACTATAAACTGATCAGTAACAGCGCAGCATAAATTTCTGGCTTATAGTTTGAAATATTAATGCATTAGGCGTGTGCTATTCAGCATTCCTTTCAGACTAATTAACTGGCTGAAGATAATTAAATAGCTAATTATGTAAATAATTTACTAACTCAGATAAACTTTTGTAATAGTTGAAAGTTTGATTGTAGCTCAGGTAGTGAAGCCATTTGTACTCTCTGTGAAAATCAAAGGTTCATTTTCGTGTTAACAAAAGTCCGTCAATGACATTAACCTGAAGTAGTTTAATCCACTTTACACTCTAACATTCTAAGTTAAATTGTCCGCCCGTTGGTGCCAAATGTTTCAAGCTGTATCTCCCCTTGAAATTTCCGACTAATTACCATCTTCCCGCCGTGACTATCTCATCCATCTTGATTTACTAATCATAACAATAGTAAGTGAGCACTATAAAACTCCACATTATATAATTTGTAAATTCGACTTTGAGGTGAGAGCCGCTTGGAATGTTTGGTGTTAACCAACGTTTCGGAAAACATCGCAGTTGGCGTTTTAAAGGTGGGTATGAGATGGGGTCAATTCGGAAGGTATTTTATATGGCAGGCAGCACTCCTCATTATGAAGTTTTATACATTTCACTGTTTTTCGTTTTTAGATCAAACGCAGATTTTCTGATACAGAAACATTTTCAGGTCTAGCAGAATTTCGTTTAAGCAGGTTCTTCTAGAAGACGGTTGAAGCTGATTTATATCCTACGGACTTGATACCAAGCCGTTGACTGTTTTATAATTCGATATAATCAGTTCCCCGGTGTGCAGGCAGTCCGAACAACATCCATTTAAGTCAGATGCCGATACAGCGCCATCTATTTGATGCGTCTTCCACGTCTCGTTGTCTCAGATCCCACTCCGCCCCCTGCAGTGGAGGCAGATTCGAAACCTATTTTTATCGTTCACACTGCAAAATGTTCAACACTCTAAATACCCCTCACTCCGCCCCCTGAAGGCAAAGGTTTTGCCGCTCCATCTAAGTCGCCCCCAAGGAATCGTGAGCCATCACAAAATCTAACGGTTGTTGGAGTCCATCCTGAGGATATTCACGGCACTGGTGAATGTAAAAGTGGTTTAAAGTCGTCATAATTAGTTTACCCCGGGATCAGAGATTCTGTATAGAAATACACATAATTTTAAGTTGATGATACTGTTAATTCCATTGTTTATCTTTAAAGTGATTAAGAAAAACAGGTTGATTCTAAATTGGGCAATCAAAGCATGAGACTACTTGCGAAATCTAGACGTAGATGAGAGGACAATATTGAAATTAACATTAAAAAATTTAGTGGTTTAGTGTAGACTGGATTCTAGTGATCAACTAATCGCCATTAACCCTTTCCATGCCACGCACGAGATACCTTGCTTAGAAACACGCTGCTTACGAAAATCAGTAAAAGAAATGTAGTTCGCCAGTTGCTAGTTGGACACAAATTGTACATTACGGTGGAGAAAGACAAAATAAAATGAGATGTGAAGTTTCCACGGAGTGATAGTTCAGATTGTTGTTTCATGGGTCTTACACCGACCGGTCTTCTCTTAGAATTTACTTCTACCTTAAACATGGAGGCGGTATGTTCCTCTCACAAGCCTGCACGTTGTCGCAACCCATAAGACTACAATCTGGAAATGAAATTTATTTTAAACGGAACGAGCATGGAGAGAGAAAACTTCAGTTTAAGCAAACTTAACCTCCTGCAAAAACTTCATTCTCTAATTTCAGTACTCAGACAATTTTGCTTATATTATAATGAAATTAAGAATTATTACGTCATCACGTACGTTTGCGTGTCGTTCATAATAATTACAGAGCAAACTGACGGATTTTTATGACACTTGGTATGAATGTCATGCCACTAGAAGCAATCTGATCTCGGTTTCCTGCCATCAATAATACCAACATGATGACTGTCAGAATTTGTGAGTTCGGAGCGACACAAACGTCATTTTTTGTAGTGTTCTGCAATTTTATTCGAAGACCATGAAACTTTTGATAAGGCTTTTGCTCGAAACTTATAATTACCTTTCGGTTTGTTGGTGGTAACTAATAAACACGGCTTTCTCAACAGGCTGCCCGCCGAGATGTATCATTCTGCCCTGATTGTTGTTATTGCAATGGTCAATGAGTGTGAGGACGAGTAGTATAAGACGCGTTTTGTTAACGTTTTCAGTACATGACAGCACTTGCAGCTGTGAACTTGCGTGTTTCTAAATAAACACCAAATCAAGCACTAGATCGCATTTTACTAATGGTGGAGGGGAGTATGCAGACAGGAATATGAAAAATTAAACATAGTATTGAAAGATTAATTAAAAGCTGTACTAAATATATCAGTAATGACGATTTTATAAACAAAATTATTGCAATAATACAGTTAATTTGTTATCGTTTTTAATGAATTTCTGCCATTTTTAACTTGGCCAACGAAAGGTCGAATGTGGCACCAGGTCTAGAAAATTTGAGAATCATTGTGATAAATCATTCGAGCTGGACAAGTAAAATATTGTGTGGAGAACAAACATAAACACGCCTGCAAATTGTATGTTAATAGTTTTTCAGTTTGAACAATTCACGCATGGCACGGCGCGGAAATTTTAGGTGATATGTAACAAATGTAACGTAGTCGGAATTTGGACTAGTAGAAATTATGTTAGCTGTAGTACCATCAGTTTTAACGCTCACCAACTCTGACTTCTGCCTACAGAGTGTATTGTAATTGTGAGTTTCGTATGTATGATTTTCAGAATAAATAGCACGTATTTCCCGACAAAGCATCAGCCAGTTGATCTTTGTAATATAGCCTATTGCTTTTTTTGAGGTAGTGACTAAATTTTAAATACTATTTCATTTAACTTCGTCATTCGGAGGGCTATGTATATTTCCTGGTGTATTATGTACGATGTCCTGATGTCCCCAGTTAGAATCTATTTTCCTTCGTGCTGTATTAATTTATTTTCTTTTTCCTTTTCGTTTCATGGCTTTCTGCATTTTGTATTCCTCTTATATATATTTTTTTCTTTTTCTATTCGTCTTCTTCACTGCTTCCTATTGCCTCACAGGTCATGCAACAGTGTAAATGAAAATTGCCCTCCGTTTTCTCTAATGGCCCAGAATTCTGTTTAAACATAATGGTTTTCAGTCAGATCTTGGGAAACCGTATTTTCGTCACTAAGCCTCCGTCTTTTGGGGAGGAGCTTAGAAACTTCCCTAGCCCCGGACGGATTGAAATTTGATCTCGTATTGCAGCCTAGTCAGTATCTCATGAGAAATTTCCTGCAGTTTCTTTTCTTGCGAATCCACTGCTATCACTTTCAAATAAGCCGTGTCATGTATTTGTTCCTCTCTTATGGCATATTTGCAGTCTACCCTGATAAGTAATACACTCTCTCGTGAGCTATATTCTGTTGCTATATTAATACACTTCGACAAGTTTACATTATTTCCAATTTATCCTGAAACTTCTTCCAAACACAATAGGGACTGTTTTTTTGCTGTGTCCCTTTTATGTGCTATTTCCATGACATGCACAATACGAAAGAATTATGGACAAGTAATGTCTGTCCATCCACATCTCCCCAAGACTGCATAAACGGTTACTGTAAAAGTTGATATTGTTTATCTTTTTTGAAATATGGTTAACAAATTTTATTTCGGCATGTATCAGTCCAGTACAGTTTTTTAGTCTGCAGGTAACCTTAAGTTGAATCGGATGCGCTCTAAGTGCGGTGTCTTGTGGTATGAAACGTATAAACCCGTAGTCACAGTGTTAAGTCTGTTCATTAATTTTGTGTCAAAAACGCAATGAAACTTTCAACCAGTGACAGAGAAATACAACGCAGAATCTGAATCAGTATAATTTAAGGGAACGGACAAGTTTGAATACGTATGGGTAGATCGGATAATAATATTAAAATGGATCTTAGATACGTAGGGAGTAAGACGTGTACTAGATTAATCTACCTCATGTTAAGGCCCAATGACGGAATTTTGCGGGCCTTTGTGTTTAATAAAATATGTGCAATTATTTGGCCAGCCGAGCGAGTATTAGTTTCAGTATTGTTTTATGCTCCGTGGAGTTAGCTTTAAATTTTATGTATGTCAGGTATGTCGTTTATATCAACCTTGTGGACACCCTGAAGATGGGGGCAACATGCTCATCCGAAACGTTGATATACGACCAGAATATTACTATACGGCAAAAGAACCCAGAAGACCAAAATCTTAGATCACACCTTTGCAGAAACCTCAAACCCTACACTGAAAACGTGTAGCTCAAGAATATGAAAAGTCTATAACGTAGCATCATATAACCTATGGAAGACGAAACAGTGAATCAGCTGAGAGAGAATTGTATGTGAAAAATATACGACAGTTTGTGGGCGGTCATTTAGCCTTGCAGTTTGGTTTCACAGTAATTTGTACCATTCGCCCATCACAGCACATAGCATGCGCAGTGAATGTTACTAGGCGCCCCCTCCCCCTCTCAAGCTGATCTTTACACGGCGAACCGTACACCTCATTGGTTCAGTACTGCTCGTACCAGCTGTATAACCGCACGCCTGAACCAGCAGGCAGCCCGCCCGATCGACGAGGGGACAATGCAACATGCACGGCACGAAGAGACCGATGCATAGGTGCGTAGCACTCATGAAAATGTAACGCTTAAAAAATTGAAGTTCGGGTTTGCTGTGGTGACGTGAGTGTTGCAGGATGTGAAGTGACTCGAAGCTTTCTGAAACTTGTAAATTCACGGCCTAATACTTCCACAACTCGGCGGAATTATTACCGGTTCTTAAAAACGTATACGATTCTTAACTGAACATGCAAACGAAGTAGTTTCATGTCGCGTCATTGTGATACAAAAATCTTAATATGCCTAATAATGATGGCGATGTAAAGACAGAAGAAACAATATAAATTTTAGCTTCAACAACTGCATTCGAAAATTATAAAAATTTTCATACACAAAGTATAAGTAAAAATAATAATTATCGGTGTTTACATAAGCAATAAATGTTAATAAAGTAATCAATTAAAACGATATATATGTACAAACTGCATTGCTTAATAACACAACGCAAAGTACGTTCATAGCTTGGAAATTTTTATGGGTTTCCATTATTAGTATCAACACACTGGTCATTTCTGTGTCGATATTGTGTTTGTATCTGTGATCTACGTGTTTCAGAAAGGAAGAGTAGGGTTTTAGAGTAGCCACCGAAAAGTAAATTGCAGGATATTGAATGCAACTGACGACACTAAAGCGGCATTTTCAAAGTCGGACACTTGCTACAGACATCGAAATTTGCCATTTAATTTGGTACAGATACTGTTAGCAATATCAGAACTAGCAATTGTTATGATGATAGTGTTTATGTTAACAGCGTTCAAAACTAACAAAGAAACAATTTCTGTCGGCTGCTGAAAATTTCTAAAAGAACTGCGTGTTTGTTACATTTTATGATTGTCGATAGTGTCTGAAAAAACCGTAGCTGTTATAATCCTGTCTATTAAATGAAGGAAACGCCGGTTTATGCCAATCTTAGTAAACTGTGCATTGTAATCGATATCAGAACTGACTTAAACGTATCGAAACTGTTAAAATGCTGGCAATGCCATTTGGCTACTAACTGTCAAATGCGGAACTTAGTTGAATATGCCAGTCTGAGCTGTGTGTTTATAACGGAACTAACTGTTACAACACCAGCGGTGTCTTAGAATGCCAGAACGAGTGCTAGCTGTTATTACTACGAACTTTTAAGATGCCGGACACTAACTACCACGATTATCCTACGTATCAGCTGGGCGCAACGGCGAACGGCAGCAGTGCCAAGACGACTCACCACCACTATCAACACAACAACGCCGAGAAACACGTGTTGTTCTTTCCGCCGGCCACACCACAGAGCGAGAAGGCGTCGCCCCAGCAACAGCAGCAAACGGTCAGTGCAGTCAAGTAGAACAGTCAGTCTGTATCATATCTAAGTCGATAGAATCGTTGTTGAAAGCTTTTCCGTCGGTTCTTAGGCATGTAACCACGCAGTTCAAATCATGTGTACGTCAGCATAGAATGTGGTTAGACGATAGCCATAAATGGTAAATATTTATAAATTTGGAATAGGTGACCGTGGCCTATTTGTAGGCATTGTCCCCAGGGAGACAGACGAAAACAACGAAAACCGGGTAGCAGTAACTCGACAGCGACTCGAACCGAGTATTTCCGGAATACAACTCTACAGCATTACATCTGTACCTCGCTTACATGCACTGAAAACTTTGTTTCACTTCTTCAGATTTACAAAGATGATTTTCATACGTTATATGCCTTTCAATAGGTGGGAGTTCCATAAATTATGAGCGAATGTAGATCTGAAATGGGCGGTCATGGTCTATTTTAAGGTTCCTTCCCGTCGTTCTCCTGGAAGGGCTGATGAAGACCACAAAAAGAACAAGGGATCGATTGCAATTAATGCGAGATTCGAACACTCCGGGATAAGAGTTAAGGAATTCATCGCAAAATCAACCACATTTTTAAGAAACTTAGACCTATTGTGCAACGAAGAATGCATCTACATTTATGTTATATAGTGACGCTTAATCAACTGCTTCGGTTATACAATGTCAAATGCTTTTGAATGACAAATTAAGGACGTGGAACGAAACAAATTTGTTCTGTTTCAATCTGCATTCCCATT
The DNA here is from genome assembly GCF_000696155.1 of Zootermopsis nevadensis. The sequence continues at coordinate 546,737 of NW_019059962.1, read as the reverse complement.
ATTTGTCTGGAGGGACTGGGAAAAATACAGACAGGACAGCCTGTTTGCAGGTTGTCGTTCCAGTGGGAAATGCCGTGATGCCGTGCTTGAACAATGAACTGCATGCAGCGGTGGTCGTCTTGAGAAGCTGGCAAACGCTCAACTGGCCAAGAAGTTACCCGCCTTTTATGGAGTCTGAAAGTTAATTACTGTGACCACTAGATCTCACTTACGGACTCTGTCCTGAGCCAGCTGAACGTTTTCCTAAGTAAAAGCAAACAATGTTTTTCTCTGGTGCAAAGTATTGACGAAACTGTTTTGTTATGGGGTAAGGACATTTTCCTCATACTTTGACTTTAGCACTCACATGACAATAGCAAAGGGGATAAACCTGAACGAAAGCCGTGCTATAGGTTAGTCGCCGACTTGTCACCACGGAGATTTGAGTTCCCTTCTAAAGTAATCCATATGGAATTTGTGGTCAATCCTAGTTTTATCCTCTTCGCTGCATCTTAGAACCGTCTTGAATTAGTTGCACTTCTGTGGCCCCTTTACGTTTATTTGTTTAATATTACCTAGTAGTTAGCGGAGGAGTTCTCAACCGTCGACCCGCATATATTTATTGTAACACGGCTAATGTGTCATTCTGCATGATTTAAAGTATTTTCCCAGTATCATGAAAGAGTTTTTGTTATTTCCATCAGTATTTGGTAGTATATATTGTTGTGAGAAACTGTTTAGCTTAATGAAGAAAGTAAAAGCAACAATTTAATTGGTGAACTCTTTGAGGGATGCTTGCGAAATTTAACCTCAAAAGAGATGTCAAAATGACTGATTTTGATAAAGAAAAAAATGTTAATTTATTTGCATTAGTAAGTTCTTTTTTATAAATTGCCACGAAATTTAATTAAATTGGCCTTAAATCGGAGACGCTGATTATAAAAATGATGATAAAATATTTGAACGGCTCATAGTTTTTGTTATCCTCTAATTTTTATTTTATGACATATATATATATATATATATAACTTTGCGGCCCGCGAGACGATAAGGATGCGTGAATTTGGCATTCGTCATGTGAGAGGTTAAGGTCCCCTGACTTGGCTTGTATTGCTGAAAAGTGATGGAAGATGCTTCTAAATCAGATGTCTCATTCACTTGTAACCAATCAGCAGATACAGTTGCCAGCTCTGTCTAAGTTTGCCAAAGCTTCGACTGTCACCTGGAGAATGAAAGTTTTCTGCTCTATAATAGGTGTCTCACGGTGGGCTGGCTCCGCACCTTATGAGGAGTCTTGTTGAAGTTTCGATGAACTCAAATGCGTCCCTTTTAGTACATTGACCGCCAAGACTGCCAAAGTATGCTCTAGTTTGGAATGAATATATTTTCCAAATACGTTGTTTGTGATTTTGCTTCTCGTATTGACATGATGTTCATTTATTGCAGAAACACGGGAGTTACATACTACGTATAGACACCAAGATGAAGACGAGATTTGATGTGATTGCTGTCAGAACTAATCAACACCAACAGAAAGTAGATAGCGTACTTAGCGGCAAAATTCCCCGCGTTTTAAGGAACCTGGTATTCACAATATTCCATACACACTAGACCCCATTCTGAGTCAGTTGAATCGAATCCACACAAGGGTCTTCCTTGAGCTTATCATTCTAATATTATTTGTTGGAGTATAAATTGAGCTACTCACATACTTTTTTTGCCTATTATTATTGCTTCCTCTCTTATTTTCAATTATTCTCCTCAGAAGTTGATCTCAGACGAATGAGTCTAAAATAAAGAAATTCTAAAAAAATGTTCGTGTTTTACGTGTGAGTGTATACAGGCCCATATTCTATACTTCTCGACATAAATATAGATCGATATCTGTAAAACGAATTATTTCCGTTCCCTCAGATGTCCGTCCATTGCAACAATGTGGTGTGCATTTGAGCAGTTGCCTGGCAGGTGGCAGCACGTTATGAACACAGACTGTGATTGTGTTCCTGTCTGTTGAACACAACTCATCAATCACTCAGCCCGCTTTGTTGAGCAGAGAATTAAACATCTGCGTTTGTATATCGCGGCGCAAAAATGTGTTGGATCGGATGTCAGGACGAATTCGCCTTGCACTCCACGCAATGCGAGGTCCTTTCTTTGTGTAGCGTTATTTGATATCTACGTGTACAACTGGAATTATATTGTTTTCTTGGCGCTACAGACCGATTCAAACCATGACCTCATCTATTATAAAGGTTTTCAAACCCCCTATTCAGACAACAGTAGAACTGCTTGGATGGGAATCTGATCATCGCAAGGCCTTTACCACAAATTCAACAGTTTCTCATTGTTATACATTACGATTCCAGTTCCGGCCTCCTATTTTGAGTTTTTTGTGATCGTTACTAAGACAAACGGGTGGACTTCGTAGATGATAAATCGGCCCATTACAAATCCTTCTGCAATAATAGGAAAACACGTAACTGACCATCAGGCATTCATAACCACAACGGGATTCGAACCAGGAAGGGGCGTACGACCGCCGGAAATTTTGCAAGAGTAAAGCTTAGGCTTATATAATCAATAATAACGATACACACGGGGCATGTATCACACATGAGAGAAATGCGTAAAACATGCATAATTTTTGTTGAAATGTCTGAAAGGAAGAGGTTAGTTGGAAGACAAACTTTGATGTGATGACAATATTAAACTTACGTATGATGTGAGATTGAAGTGATTCAGGATAAAGTTTTACAGGTCCTTGCTGCCTCCATCATCAAGATTATACAACCCACAATACAGCCATCTTTGTACTCACCGCCGTGACAACTTGAAATCCTGCATTGTAAATGCCAAGTCTTATTCAAACATTCTTCAATATTTATAGGATTTAATAATTAATGTAAAAATGGAACGAATGCTTATAAATGTAATTACTTTCAATCCGAAGCTTGCTAACGTACAATATACATACACATTGTTTTCGAGTTGTTGTGAAATTAAACGGAAGCACCGAAATGTATTACAGGAGGCAAGGGACATTTGCACCAGTTATTTGTGTTTTGCCTAGTGACATAGAAAAGGGCAACTTCTGCTTGTGGACGGCGTCAACACAAGATTGCGAATCAAGCGAAGAGGAGCATACGGATATCATACGACACGACTCTGGCGTCCCGACGTCGAGCGTCTCAGCACACAATATTTCAATATTTCCGGTTGTCGCTATGACTGTGATTTACTGGTTTGCGTTATTAAAAATTCGAGAAATCATTCTTGTTTTAATTTCTTTGGCAGTGCCTACGGAACGACCAACATGAGATACGACAGATTCACACAATTACTCTAAAATCAAACGGTTCACACGAGAATCTGTTTGAAAGTTTTATTCACGTTACATTGATTGTGTATGATGGATGCGGTTTTAAATTTCCATACATTCTAGATATTTGTATAAGAGTGAGTAGCAGACTCCACGTCTTTCCATTTTCACCCACTGAGAAAAGACTCCGATACGGATTAGATAGGAGAACTAACGGGCCACAAAGCCCCTCTGGAGACACTGACAAAAAAAAATCCCCTGTCAGGAATGTGACCCCTACTGCTAAGAATCTGTATTGCAAAGTAATGACTATCCTGCAATCTGTGCTAATGAATTAGAATATTCAGATGCACGATGTCGTCTAATTACGGTAGACTCCTTTGATTCTGAGGCGTGGGCCTAAATTTGGCAGCTCTGAGCCAGAATGAAGAAAGTTTAATAATAGCTTTTTATCGCGAATATTTGCTGAAGCGTCTCGTTTCCTTTTCGGTTAATTTAATTTACTTTCTCGTTCTTCTAATTTGTGGAACACGCCTCTGCCATTTTTCAACGTCACATACAAGAAACTGTTATCTGGTTCCTTCGTCCGATAGAGGGCAGGGCGACACTGTTCATTGGGACAGGCTTTTATGGTTAATATTTCTATTCCGCTGACAAGGGGCTCTTACGTTATTTATACGTGTGTTTCTTAGTTCGGTCTGCATGGAGATGCTGATAGGGAGCGACTATATTGCTTGTTAATTTTGTTCTCCATAAGAAAGTGCCAGACGATGTGGTGTCTGACCATGATGTTTCGCGTTATTTTCAGAAGGTAAATAAATGAACACAGAGTCGAAATTATATCTGCCTGCTTGTTCATGTCCCAGACAAAAGTAATGTGCTGTATACTGTACAGTACTGTGGAATAAATTAATTTGTTAATGTCTGCGTCTTGTGCCGCTGTTACTTTTACGGGACAGACACTCAACCTGAAAATTAATTGTAGTATAGAACTGCAAATCCAAGAAGAATGTTTTTGGAAACATATGTTTCTTTCTTTTTTATTTTTAATGATACTTTCTCATATCTTACGTGAATTATCCTCTGTCGGGGTTCTCATCCTTTCCAGACTTCACGCTATATTCTTCCTTTCTTATCGAATTGCGTGCCATCGGGTTATAAATGACAATTTATTGACACTTCTTTCTTAATCTGTTAAAAATGCTTCTAAACTAGTAACGCAAGAAAGTTCACATGGGCATATTACTTAATAATTTTCTGTACCATGTTCTTTGTTCTTATTTTAAATTAATAATTGACTTAGAAATTAAATGTGGCGTTTCATTTAAGAGGCGACTGTTTTTTGTTCAGAGTTTTGCAGTGTTAAACCATGTACACTGGCCGCGGATTTTAAACCTCTGTACAATTACCGGATAATTAAGAACACGAAGATATTTAAAAATCGAACGAGATTCGAACCCGTAACCACAGAGTGCTTGTGACCATTTTGTTTGATTTTTCAAACGAGTGTAACAGAGCCCTTAGAACTTTGTAAATAAGCCACGAATCAATCAGCTGGTGGAATCAGTGGTTCCTGTGCGGTCCTGGTTTTGAGGCACGCTACCGGGAAGCTGTCACTTGTCACCTGTCACCTGGTCGCCACTCGATATCGATCCAATTGCACTCGATTTGTGTAACAGAGGCTTTACCACTTGACTCCATCATTTGTCAACAAATTAAAAAACATAACCAACTGGAACTGGATTTTCAGAGAACGTTATCTGTAATTATACAGTGTAATCCACAAACAGATTCACATTTCATCTTTGAACTGAAACTTCTTGGTGTACAGAGCGTTGTAGACTAG